>JASDQU010502340.1:52227-90029 GCA_032191745.1 Picea mariana
TCAATGGAAAAGATGAATTAAAAATTAGTTCAATCTAAGACCATCAATATAACCTTTTTCAAGGAAAGAGGAATTGAAGAAGAAGTCACTTTGATAGAAGAAAAGGTATTTGAAAATGGAGTGGCCAACAAACCATTCCAATATTCTTGTATAATATTGAAAGTAAGTAGCCAAGTAATGCTTTATCCATACAAAACCACACCAACACTTGGGAAACCAACAAAACAAGATGAAAATAAAAAACACAAACCAAAGAGGTATGCCAAAGAAAATTTGTTTTTTTTTTTTTGCAAGAAGAAGTGCCACAAGGCTAATGATTGTTGAAACTCTAATGCATGTTTCTTTGGAGGGAAGAATGCTAAGAAATATTTCTCAAGATAGATGCAAGTTTAGAGGAACACAAAAAAGAAGATAATGTTATTCAATCCATGCAATAGCAAGGATTATTTCTAGCACTGCAAGATAAGTGGACATTGGGAAGCCAAGTGTTAATGGACTTGGTCGATTGCATCCTAAGAGATGCACAAAAAAAAAAAAAAAAGTTTGGAGAATGAAGGGTAAGGGGAAGGAAGAAGGATTATCCATTGTTCAAGAACCTATAGCAATAGAAKATAACATCTTCACTAATGATGTGGACAATAAAATTATGTCAAAGGTAATCCATATTCATATATTATCTTTCATCTTGAATCGGAAGAAAGMACCTCTTCATGGAGATATGTCATATATTGATACAAATATATGACTCAATGGGGTTCTTTAAGACTCCATAAAAAACAATTGGATARCGTTGATCTATGGTAGTAGAGGAGGAAAACACACAAATATAGTGAATAAGAATATATATAATTAAGCTAAATATTTTGGAGACCAAAAACCTTTGAAAAAGGAGGTGTTATTCGAAATGGATCGAAAACATTTCTCTCATTTCAAACTTTGTAATCAAATATTATAAAAGTTTGAATTAATTGTCCAAAGCTAAAGCCATGATAAGATAAAAAAATTCATCTTAATGATTAGCCTTCCAAACATCTCTATTAAAAAATAATGCTATTGGAATCAAAGGATAGTGAAGAGGAGAGGAATATATAGAGGAAATGAATAAGAATGCAAAATTTAGATGCATGAGGGGCTTGGGAGAAGAAACTTGATCAAAGATTAAAGGTTTTCCCTGAGCCAAAGAAATCTATAATTTTTCCAAATGAGTAGAAATACACATAATATATGTATATATTACCCTTTGTAACTATTTCTCAAACCTAATACAACACTCCATCGAATGCTAGTTTTCCCATTTGGGTTTATACAGTAAAATATTTGTGTTCATGGTGTTTAAATGTAATGCATGGTTGAGAACTCTATTTTTTAGTTGTTCTATTTGTTGTTCTAGTTATAATTTGGAGTTTGTGATTGATTTTCAGTCAATATCATATAGATAAATGTATTATTTTTTCCTTTGATAATTCCTTAATTTCCTAATAGGAAAATCATTAAAAAAATAGCTATAACAATCCCATTTTTCCAAAAACAATGATTTTGATTTCTCTATAAATGATTGGGTTAATTATCATTAGAATTCATAACCATGGAGAAATTTCCCCTCCGATCGATTAAACATAGTAAATCACGGATCTTCTTGAATGATGGATGCACCCACACATTTATTTTACATTTAATCGAGTCATTGGTTGGAATTGAATTCCATTTTTCATATTACTTTATGTCTAATATGATTATTGTGACTTGAACATTGTGTGGAATATTTATACAACCAATCTCTTGAGTTATTTCAAGCCAATATATCACCACATTCAATGGAAACTTGTTCCAACAACCACATGCTACCCCATCTACATCAATTTCCTTTGTTTTCCTCTTTGGGAACAATTAACCGACCCTCATATTTTCTCTATGGTACCTTCAACCACACATTGAAAACCAATGACCTAATGAATTTGTGTTGTTTTTATTGAGATGGTAATCACGAGTAGCATTTCTTCAGTACACTATTGGAAACATACGACCATACACCCCAAGACCGTGCATTGTAATCTAAAAAAATGATTGTATGGTGTACTTATTAATGCATTGTAAACTATAGAAAAGGAAAATAGTAGGATTAGTTCATGGAAAGGAACAACATTCAAAATAAAAATGGGAAAGAAGAATAAGAAGTAAAGGAAGAAAATGAAGGGAAAAGAAAGGAGGTAGTTCTCTAAGTCAAGTAGAGTTTCTCACAAAGAATAATTGGAAGAGAAGAAAATTATCCTAGTGGAGGCACTAGGTAAAGTATTACAAAGGAAAGAAGTTAGTTCCAACTTGCATGTTGGGTAGAATTACAGGGATAAGTGTGAGGGTGAAAGAAGAGAAGGATGTAGAGTGCATTTCCAATGGAGGTTGAGTGTCATTATAAGATCTAGAAGAAGGAAAACCAACAATAAATTGTAGCAAAGGTGGAAGACAATTTATCCCAAATGGTAGAGACCAAGATAAAAGGTAAAACATGTTATGAACCAAAATCCAAAAAATAGCCAATGAATAATCTACTTCAAGGCATAAACTTCATTTTATAATATATGCAATGCACCAGACAAGACTAGATCCTCATAAACTAGGTCTC
The DNA here is from genome assembly GCA_032191745.1 of Picea mariana. NCBI lineage: Eukaryota > Viridiplantae > Streptophyta > Pinopsida > Pinales > Pinaceae > Picea > Picea mariana. Next base: position 54,848 of record JASDQU010502340.1, read on the forward strand.
CTTAACATATATATAGGAGACCAAGGTTCCAATTAAAATTACAATGTCAAGACAACAATTCTAATATAACAATAGAAATACAACAACCTAATATCTAGGGATTTACATGGGGATTTATGCTTATCATGGGGATTTTTCTAAGGGATTATCATCCCCCTCCCCTTCAGACAAGTGTTTCCCTCAAAACTTGATTAGTTGTAGATGTTTTTGCATGAAGAACTCGTCTTTCCATGTCAGTTATTCTATTGGTAGGTTCTTCCACTGGATGAGGTACTCAATAATTTTTCGATTTTGAACCTACTTAAATTTTGTTTCAAGGATTATCTCTGATTCTAAAATGATTTTACCTTCTTCACTGATCTATGGTAAAATAGTTTGAATTTGGATCTTGTGATTGATTACCTTCTTTAAGCAAGAAACATGGAAGCTTTGATGTACATGTGAATATGGAGGTAACTCCTATTTGTAATCCATACTTCCAATCCTTTGCAAAACGTTATAGGGATCATAATACTTAGGTGATAATGTATTGTCCTTTTTTTTCTTGAGGGACATCTATTTTTTTGGTTGTAGCCCAAAAAATACTCAATCCCCCACTTTAAATTCCCTTTCACTGTGATGTTCATATGCTTGTTGTTTCATCCTATTTTGTGTTACAACCAAGTTTCCTTTCAGTAGTTTGAGAACCTCTTATTGGTTATCTATGTGGTCCCACACTTCTTGAACCTCTACCTTCAATTTCAATGGTGATGTGATGGATGGAGGATGATATCCATAAATTTCCATAAATGGGAACATTTTTTATGAAGTATGCAAGGATGTGTTGTACCACCATTCTTCCAAAGGAAATCAATTGACTGATTATGTTTGTTTATAAAATGCAAATCAATGAAGATTCCATTCTAGAAATTTATTCACAATCTCAATTTCCCATCAGATTGAGGATGATGAGAGGAGTTGTGAGGAAATTGAGTATGCACAAAAAAAAAAGTCGGTCCAAAAATTTCCACTGAAAATTGGATCTATGTCACTTAAAATGATCTTAGGGATTCGATGTAGCTTTTGATTTGTTTCCATGAATGTTGTGGTTATTATAATTTATTTAAAAGGATGAGAAAGTGAGAAAAAATGGTCATACTTTGTGAGTTGATAAACTACTACCATGATTACATTATTTCCTTCATACTTGGGTATACCTGTAATAAAATCCATTGAAACCTCTTCCAAACATTGAATTGGTATAGCTAATCTTTGTAGGAGACCTAGGGTCTTGATTGTCTATCCCTTATTATATTGTTAAAACACACATTCAGGGAAAAAAGTTTGAACATTGGTTTTAAGACCTTCCCAAAAATAATATTTCTTGATCCTGCGATAAGTTTTCAAGAACCCTGAATGTCCTCCTATAGGAGAAGTGTGTAATTCCAAAAGTACCTTCTGTTTGAGTTAGGAATTCTTACATAAATATAAGTGATATTGATACCACAGTAAATCATTATTCCACAAAAAATTATCTAATGTACTTAGTTCATCTTGTAGTTATTGAATGACCTTGCATATATTTTGATATTTCTTCCATTCTATCATTTCTTCTTCCACCCAATCAGATTATGGAATGGGCATAGCACATAGTAACCCCTCTTCATCTTCTTCTTTCCTTTAAAGTGCATCTTCTACCATATTTGTTTTTCCTTTCTTGTAGACAATTACAAATTCATAACCTAGCATCTTTGTAACCCATTTTTGTTTCTCTTCTGAATGTAATCATTGTTCCAAAAATTACTTCAAACTATCATGATCTATTTTTACCTTGAAGTGTCTTCCTATTAGCTAAGGGATCCATTTATTAACTGATTGTAATATGGTCAACTTTTCCTTTTCATAAATGGGTTTGAGTAAGTTATTTCCTTTAAGATAGCTACTTTCAAAGGAAAGGGTCTCTCCTTCTTGGATTAAAACTGCACCAATTCCATGTCCTACGACATCACATTCCCATGGTTGTTGGATTGCAAATGTTGTATGAAGTCACTAGTGATCCACTTTACATGGTAGCTAATTTTCAAGGTCATTCTCAAATATGTGTTTATGTGTGTGTGAGTCAAAGAGTGTGTTTCCCCTATAATATATTTGAAAATGGAAAGTGTGACATGTATGTGACAGTTCAAGATAATAGTAACCTATATGACAAATAGGTTTCCATAAGGATACCTATATGTGAAATTTCAAATAATGGATCAATTAATAATGGTAAATGTGCAGTTGTAAACCTCTTTAGACTACATTTATCCTAGAGTTACAAAGATGAAAATCTTTAGATACCATGAAGTCTTATATTTCCAGACATCCAAAATCTTTGAAAAATGTTAACTATGATGATAACGAAATTAAAAATTCCATGAAATCCAAACTATACAAAATTAGTTTCTAACTTTTGAAATAGTGTTCCCATAGTCATGACATACTTAAGTAATTTTTGTAGTATTTATGTACCTTTTATGAAAAATGTTTCAAGAATCTACAATGATTCCTTAAATTCCAAGAAGGTCGAAGAAGCTTCATACTTATGTCAAGATACATAGTTTATCATGATTTACTAGCATGATTCTAGCTAAGGGACTTGTCATGAAATTTTCTTTTGTCTCTACTTTCCCATTGTTATGTAGTAAGTGATGAAGTGTAGGGATGAATTCACTTCTATTTTGTTGTATTATTATAACAGGCTTAGTGATTTTTTTAAAAATATATTCACAAATTTATTAAAATATATTTTCACAAAACATGGATTAGATTTGTTTTATGTTTTAACCATATATTCCCACTTCCTTTAAATATTATTTAGGTTATAATGAATTGAACTCTTCGGTTTTATTCCACTTGTTCAAATTTTCTAGAATTTATACCACAACATTGTCGATTTTATGTGGCTACATGATAAAGTTATATGACAAAATATAATAGTTCCAATTAACTCCACTATATGAGAACGAAAATCTTAGTTTCTTGGAAAAATAAAACAAATATTTTCTTTCTATATGGATCTCAATGATTCATCGTAATCATATTTTAAGAGAGTGCAATTCAATACCTTGAATATGTTTTGAAATGACATTTTCCATACCCATCAACTTGGAACCTTCTTGTGCTACGAAGAAAACCTTATTTAATCATTGCCTAAAACCTTATTTAATCATTGCCTATTAACCCTAGCACACTTTGTGACTTAAGTAGTTTGCAAATTATGAGAGTGAATAAATTTTTGTGTCATTTTCTTCGTATACTTATTTTACATCCATATAATAAACATGCCAAACAAATGATGAATCATCTTCCAATTTTAAATTTYTGGTCTTCAATGCCGCCATAAAGTAGTATGTGTTTTGTCTCACATTTATCATATTTATTCTAGGGTGAGTTCAAATTTAATTCTATGTATATTGAGAGGAAAACTTATTCCTTATCAATGTGATAAAACCAATCAAATTTTGAACGAAAATGAGTTATGAGGAACYATATAATAAACATGTCAAACAAATGATGAATCATCTTCCAATTTTAAATTTCTGGTCTTCAATGTCATAAAATAGTATGTGTTTTGTCCCACATTTATCATATTTATTCTAGGGTGAATTCAAATTGAATTCTAAATATATTGAGAGGACAACACATGCCTTCCCAATGTGATAAAATTAATCAAATTTTGAATGAAAATGAGCCAAACAAATGATGAATCATCTTCCAATTTTAAATTTCTAGTCTTCAATACCATAAAATAGTATGTGTTTTGTCCCACACTTATCATATTTATTCTAGGCTGAATTCAAATTGAACTCTAAGTATATTGAGAGGATAACACATGCCTTCCCAATGTGATAAAACTAATCAAATTTTGAATAAAAAATGAGTTATGAGCCTCATACGTTTCAATGGTATGTTTATTGTGATTTCCATGTCTCATCATCATAGGGTGATATACAATATCAATAGGTAAACATACAATCAAACTATAAAGTTAATGTTTATACAGCTGATTTCATTATAAGTTTTGTATACATTTAACAACAAAGTTAATGTGTATACAAATGATCTCATTAAATGATAAGTATTTTATATATTTAGCAACAAAATGGGTGGCATGATTGTATTCCCAAAGGATTTTGGACAATCATACAGTATATTCCTTCAAGAAGATATAAGTTAATAGAATAGATCAACATTCATAAATAAAAGAAACCATATATAAATATTCAAAAAGGATAAAACAAAATGAGCCCGATAACATGGGTCTCATAGGGAAAGAAAAATAAACATAAATGTTTTGGAGGGGGTTCCTAGTCATGATCCTTAGTACCAAGTAAGAGGTTCATTCTTTATGGGTGGAGTTTTTAGGATACTGAGATGTTGTAGTTCTAATGTCATATTCCTACATTGATTTTTTATTTTCATGGACTAATTATAAATAATATCATCCATCTAAGTAAAATTATGTCAAAAAATTTCAAAGGTAGTAAGCATGGAATCCTGGCAGATATATACTTTAGTCCTAGCAATAGCAGTTTACAATGTCGATAAAATATTGTTTCATTTTCTATTATATGCCTTCTACTAAGAAAGATAATGTTTCCCTATTTCCGATGCACCTATTTCACCCTATAAAGTATTTATATGATTTTGTTTCTTATATTGTAGGGTACTTAGAATTCATGATATATATTTTAAAGTTACAAGTAAATATTGTGTAGTTATAAATATTAAATTGGTTCTCACAGGAAACCCACAAGATGCTTTCTCACATTCATCAACATAGGCCAGTGCACCTTACTTAGGGTGTTTCAAGCAAGGCACTTGATACCATAGAACTTGTTGGGAAATGGGGTGGAACATGACATGAAGAGGAACAAAATAATAGAAGAGGAACAAAATAATTTTAAAGATAAAGGGTGGTGTCTAAAGACACCATTACATAACTTAAGTAAGGTGCACTGTGATCAGAACATCACAATGCATATTGGATATCGATCACCTAATCACCCTGATAAAAATGACCGAAGGGGTCTCATTTCTATAGCCTCAATATCTAACTAATTTACATAGAATATAGAATATATTCTCCACATGTAACGGTCCACTATTAGATTTGACTCATTAAATCCTCTCTATAGAGTCGGATCAATAGAGATTCTCTACTCGACCACCTACATGTCGAATTCATAGTCAAGTGTTGGGATGGCCGATCCACCACCCGAATATCTTCAACTATTGGTCGATTGTCCAACTGACGGGAACGTCGACTACTTGACCAAATGGTGTAGTGTGTTGGTCGATTTCCTAAATGACTATATCCATATGTAGTTTGACCTCTCGATCAAAAGAATCCGGGAGATGTGTGATGAAATATCAATGCTTGATGTTCCAACACCCCACCATTAGTACACAAATATAAATATCAATGAGGTTAAATTACATCATTATGGCACCCCCCCATAATTGCAGCTTTTTGAATCCCCAGAATCATTCAAATCTTGATAAATATGGATTCAGCTAAAGGTTTGGTGAATATATCAACAAATTGATCTTCGGTTCTGTAATATTCAATAGAGACAACGTTATCGTGAACCAACTATCTCAAATAGTGAGCATGGAGATCAACATGGTTCATCTTTCTATGGGAAACAAGATTGTAATAAACCTATATTACACTTTTTTTATCACATTATATTGTAGTCGAGGTCTGAACAGGAAGGCCAAGTTCTCCAAAAAGTTGGCAAATCCATACTCCTTCAGTACCTTCTTGAATGACGCCACGATATTCTTATTATGTATTTGTTGGCATGTAGTGGTCAGACTCGGGGTTAAACATTAATTCACCAACAAATTCCAAGATATCATCCCTTTCGACATCACCCGCAAGAAAATGAAGTTTCACCCTAGGTACCTATGGGAACTATAGGAACTAGGTTTCTACAACCATGGGGGAATATGAGGCATTCATCCTTACTATTTAATTAACGTTCATTCATATATTCTGTGTGGAAAACCATTATAGTACCATAAAATATGACATAATCATCCTACTTAAAAATTCAATATATGCGTGAAACCATCATATACATATTCATACTAATCATTAATCATCCATTATATGTGGGCAATGAACATAAATAAAAACACACCAGAACACACAGATTTAGTGTGGTTCACCCCAAGCTAGGCTACGTCCATAATGGAAGGATTCTTAGATTATTAATTCATAGTCCTCCTTACAATAGGTGTGCACTGGGCTCATACAATAGTCTTGAGTACAAACCCAAACCTTCCCAAGTCATTCTATCTTGTAGTGCACACATACCTCTTGAATGATATTCAACTCAACTCATACTCATCACTCAACAACCAACTCAACTCACTTAGAATTTATGTTACTTTCTACCCAAAACCCATTAAATACTAACTAACTTCTACCTTCCGCATGTTGACTCCTTAAAATACGCTAACTGTCTTCCATGTGCACTTCTCCTTTTCTAATTTGTCGTGCGATCTAATTTTGTGTGATTCCAAAAACTTACCCAAAATGTCCTGCTCCAACAATAGTCAACAAAGAGACTACCTTTTATTTCTTGAACAACCACACCAAAGGTCCAATGGTATAGAAAAAAACATCGCCAAAAGTGGAATTTCGATCATCACTATCATCAACCCCATCAAAGTCACTGACGTTGACCAACGAATCTAAATTGTGACAATATTTGATGCCAAAATGAGTGGTACCTTTGAGATAGTGAAAAATTCATTTGACTTCTTTCCAGTCGCTTTTTTAGGGTCCTGCATAAACCAAGAAACCACACCAACAACAAAGGAAATGTCAGGTCAACTATGAGTAAGATAAATAAGACTTTTGACCAATTATTGACAAAGAGTAGCATTAATTGCAGGTAATTGACGGGTTTTGGTAATATTTACTCCAGACTAAAAAGGAGTATCACAAGGCTTGCAATAAACCATCTTAAAACATGTCAACAGATCCATCACATATTTAGACTGAGAAATGAAAAATCCAAAACAAAGTTGTAATACTTGAATACCCAAAACATAATGCAGAGTACCAAGATCTATCATGTCAAAGGAATCAACAAGTTTTTTCTTCAATCTAAGGATGAGATCATTATTATTTCTAGTAGTGAGTAAGTCATCTACATATACAACAACAATCAAAGTGTCTCCATTGGTATGGAGTACATATAGGTTGTTAAGCCCTAATATTGGCTCATTACCCCTTAATTGAGGCATATCACATTAGTAATGTTATTTTATTTATGTCGGCTTTATTCCATTAGTTGTAATTATACCTCCTAGTCTCCTATATATACCAAGGAGACATTTTCATTTGGAATCATCTTGTACTTGAACATTTAAGTGGGGTAAAAGGAGGTTGCCCCCTCGAAGAGGCTTATTATCTTAAATTATCTCTTTTTCAAGGCATTGAGTACTTTTTTCGAGGTTTTTATATGCTATATCGATATTTGGTCCTTAACATGGGTTGTGATTAGATTCACACTGTTGGAAACCAAGTCAAAGAAAGAATTTTTTGATCTTATCATACCAAGATTGGGTAGCTTGATTCAAACCATAAAGTGACTTCTTGAGTCAAAAAACCAAATTTGAATCTGTAACAAAACCATATGGTTGTTCCATGAAAATTTCTTCACATAGGTATCCATGAAGAAAATCACTTTTCACATCCATCTGATGGATTTTCCATCCAAAATGAATAGCAAGAGAAAGAAGCATTCAAACATAATTCATATTTTTGATAGGGGAAATGGTTTTAGTTTAGTCAATGCCTTCTTGTTGAGAAAATACCTTCACAAACAAGTGAGCTTCATGTTGCTCAACAACACCTTCATATGTAAATTTGGTCCCATACACCCATCGACATTTTAGAATGTTCTTTCCTTGTGGTTAGGGAACTAAGTCCCAAGTGTGATTTTTTGACAAAGAATCAATTTTTGTCTGCATATCCTAGTCCCATTTAGGTTGTCATTCAATATTTGAGTAGATAACAGGATCAAAGGTTTCAAGTACACGATTCATCAAGGAAAAATTGGAATGTTGCTTCTGATTTTGAGTTTATCGTCCACATGAGGCATATCCAACATCAACTCCATAAAATTCAATTGTCTTGGAAGCCCATCTGAGTAGGAAATAAATAGGTGAACTTCAATTCACTTCAGAAGGTTGATCATAATTCAGAGAGTCTTCAGTCGGTGGACCATTCAAAATAGAGGATGTAGAACTAGTTGACTCAGAGGTTGACTATCTAGTTGAAATGGGGAGAAAGTTTGATTGTTCAGTTGAAGGACTGAAGTATGGAACATGAGCACCAGTGTTAGAGACAACATCAAAAGGATCATGATGCAACAATATTCCAAAGGGGGAATTCAACAACTTAATTCCATAATACTTCTCATCAAACCATACATTTCATCTAATAATGATTTGTAGTTTGAAAAGATCAAATGGTTGATAGGCTTTCAACTCTTCAGAGTATCCCATCATGATGCAAACATAACTCTTTACATCCGATTTATTTTTGAAATCATCAAGAATGTGAGCCCAAGAAACACATACAAACACATGCAGGTGGTCGACTGAAGGATTCTTCCCATACCATCATTGGACTGGAGTCATGGAAGGAACAAATTGAGTTGATATGTGATTGAAAAAATCATTTGAACAATACACCGTTTCAACCAAAAAGTGAGGGGGCAAGTCTTTATCCTGCAAAAGACATATGGAAATTTCAAGTAACTTTGATTCTTGCATTATGTGACACCATTATACTGAGGTGTGTGAGGAACTGATCGCTTCCAGTCAATACCAAATTGAAGCTGGTATTCTTCAAAATATCGATTGACATACTCACCACCATTGTCTGATCTCAAGCATTTGATGGTTCAACTACATTTCTTTTTAGAAAAGGCTCGAAATTCCTTGAACTTTTCAAAGAAAAGGTTCTTATTCTTCAAGAAAATGAACCATGTAAAATGAGATAAATCATCAATGAAATTCAAAATGTGCCTTGCACCTCCCAGTGAAACTAGATTGATGCAGAAAGTATCACTGCGAACTAGTTCTAGCAGGTTATTTTCTTTCAATGCTTTTCCAAAGTCAAATGGTGCTTGATGATGCTTCCCAATTACATAGCCCTTAAAGAATCCTTCAACGAGAAACACATATGGAAAATCAAAAACCATTTCTAAGTTTCCAACGCCTACAGACTCCATAAATTCAAGTTTTTGATTCAGTCATGCGAAATTTGACTTTGTTCATCAGTGTGAGCAACAAGTGTAGTCGGTTCAGTTTCAGGTCGATTCATGTCACAGAACTTGTACAAATTGTTCGTCGGGTCAATAATCCCAATGGATACAATTAACTTTCCTTTCTTTAGATCACGAACATAGAACCGCTTTGGCCAAAATTCTATAATCTTACCTTTCTTTGTTAACTAAGAAATAGACAACAAATTGGAACTTAGATTTGGCACATGATATACATCTACATTCTTCCCATGTCGACAAGGAACATCACCCTCACTAGCGACATCTAGAGAAAAATAATTAGAAACATAGATTTTTCTCTCCTTAGCTTCATCCAACCATGTGAAAAAGGAGGCATTTTTAGCCATGTGACGAGTGCACCCGGAGTCGACTACCCATTCATTTTTTGTACAATGAGACAACGAGGCCTAAGAGGTTCCATCTTGGAAGGAGAAATTATTAGCGGAATGGCATATAATGAACAGATATCCTTCAAGTATTTTAACCTTCTCCTCTAAGTCATCTCTCTTCTTATAGCACAATTTATCCACATGTACAATCTTTCCACAATATTGACATGTCTTCTTCATTCGACTTTGTTGTGGTGCATTAGCCTATCTTTAATTTTTCTAGTCACGGTATGCAAGTTTCTGTGTAGAGACATAAAACCATACTCTATCCCTGGGATCCATCTTGCAATTTCCCTTGAGGAAGTGGGCCTGGTGTTTACCACCAAGATTTATTTCTTCAAGTAGTATGTGTTGATCAGTAATCAAAATACCACAGAAAGATTCAAAGGTGTAATCCTTACAATCTTCCTTGTGTGCTTTCCAGTTGGTGTGGAATGCTGACACAAAAGCATTGAATGGTCTTATCAAGTTCATCAAGACCTACTTGATGAGTTTTCCATCCTTCTTCTAATATTTCTTTCTACATTCACCCAATTTAAACTGGAGTTATTTGACACACACCAAATAGTCCTCCATTCTGTCAAAAGAATGAGGATCGATAGAGATCAACACTTTCTCCAATTGCATGATGTGGCTCTCATTGAATCAGTTGAATAATGGCTTCAACTTCTTCTAGAATTGATAAGGGTTATTGATTCCTCTGAGGTGAAATTGGATCTCGCGCAAGATGTAGGTCATGATGAATCCTAAAACCTCATCCTTCTTTCCATTAACAAAAAACTTTGCTTGATCATTTGTTGGATCTAGAATTGAAACCTTCATATACTTCCAAAGTCCTTTTATCTTCATTAGGGTTTCCATATCTGGTGCCCATATTTCATAATTTGATACATTTATAATAATAGGATAAATATTTGAATCCATATTCGATATGCTCTAGATAGAAACGGGTATGTTTCAATAAGTTCCAATCAACAAACCACTGGCCCAGAGTCACTCACACGACATATCTGACTCATCAAGGTTTGCAGATAATAGGTTGAGGTTTTAAACCGTCATATATGATACCATGTTTTGGAATGGGTTGGAACACAACATGAATTAGAGAACAAAATACTACAGATAATAGAAGAGGAAAAAAAATTGAAGATAAAGGGTGGTGTCTAAATACACTGTTACATCACTTAAGCAAGGTGCACTGTGATTAAAACATCACAATATTCTTTTTACCCACTATCTCCCGATCACCATGATGAAAATGACCCAAGGGGTATTCTTTTTATAGCCTCAATATCTAACAGATCTTGTCCACATGTAATCATAGACTGTTAGAGTTGACTCTGTCAAATTTTCTCTGTTGAGTTAAATCGATAAAGATGATCGAACCAATTTCCTATGCGTCCAAATCATAGTCAAGTTTTGGGCTGGTCAATCTAATGTCTGACTATATTTTATTGTTGGTCGTCTTTCCAAATGACGAGCATGTCAACTACTCGACCAACTGGTGTAGAGTGCTAGTCGATCACCTGAATGATTGTATCCAAATGTAGGTCAACCTCTCAATTGAGTGAACCTAGGAGATTTGTGATGAACTTTCAATGCTTGATGTCCCAACAGAAGTAGCCAAATTCCCAATAGCATTGGTGAAAATTGATTGAGCTAACCCCTTTGAATAAATTTACTCAGAATTACACTTTGTTTTATTCTTAAATCAAGATTAGTAGTGCATAAGACTTACTTTATCAAAGGACTCTATAAATTCTATTATTTTGCATGGAATATATTGAAACGTCAAATAAGTTTTTCCTACAAAAATTAAGAACTTTATTTTTAGATAGGCATTCTTAGACTTATATTTGACATGATAATATTGAATTATGATAACACTATGATTCTACTCTTTACAAGAAAAGTAAACTTATTTAGAATACAATCTATAGTGTAAGTTTCAAAGTACTAGGAATCTTGGGCTTGTTGGAATATTCACCAATACTGAGAGGGGGGGTGAATCAGTACTGAGCACGTTTTACCACTTTTAATCAAAACAAGCAATCTTCAACTTATCATTAAATTGATCATTTATGATTGCATTCAATAAAACATTAATAATGTCATTCAACAATGCATAACATATAACCACAACACATAATACACCGTAATTTTATGTGGAAACCCAAATGGGAAAAAACCATGGAACTTTTTCTTATATATCAAAAGATTACATTCATAGGAAGCACCAACTTCCAAATTCTACAACACCAACTGGAAGGAGGCTCCAACCCCCTATTTACAGGCTCCAATGTGAAGGAATATACAACTCCTTGAATTCTCCAGCTCCAACTAGAAGGAGGCTCCAATCCCCTTATTTACAGGCTCCAACCTAAAGGCATCTCCTACTCCCTATATTCTCCAACTCCAAATTGAAGGAGGCTCCAACCCCCTAGCTCCAAAATTTGTCTTATAAGTTTTAAGATGGAATTACATAAATGGTAAATTTGCATATGAATATAAAGTTCAATTGAAGAATATGATAGGTTGTTTTCATGCACCTAGAATTGGGATTTCATGTAAATTTGAATGCAAAACTACCTTAGCCTCAAATGCATGCCCTATTCTCAATTTTGTGCCAAATTTTGTGGTTCAACTTGCATAAGTTGTAGTTGGTGATTTTACACATGTCTATAAACTTATATTGGTATTTATAGTCATAAACCTACCTGGTGTGCATAAAGGATAAGAATTTCATTATAAAACCAAAGAGTAAATTTGTTAAAGTTGGCTATATTAAAATGCACACCCAAAAGTTGGATATGGCTCCATAATTTAGGATTTAAGTTTTAAATTGATCATTCCAATATTTATTATAACACATTTGTACAATTAGTAATGCATTTACACTCCAAACATGATGTTTTCTATGCACAAAGAATCATGACATTTTGATGAATCATAGGATGGTGGGTTATGAGGGAAACCAAGGTCAATTTTTCATCTTCAGATATAAAAGGCTCTTATGCACAAAAATATGTAAGAGATTCCTAGTAAAACCATTGAAATGCACAAATTGTCTGTAAAAAGTATCCCAATGTTGTATTATACCTTAGATTTGAATTGTGCAATTTTTTGGGGATGTGTTTTATCATTGTAGACCTATTCATGTTGTTTATTTTTCAATTTCAAGTTTAAAAAGGGTGGCTATGCAAAAGAGGCAATTTTTTCTTTGTAATTTGCAAGGTATAAACTGTACTGTGTGACTAAATTAAAATGCACACCCAAGCTTCTGTGTAGCTCCAATTTTTTTTTTATAAGTTTTAAGATGGAGTTAAATCAATGGTAAATTTACCTATGAATATAAAGATCATTAAAATATAGCAGAGGTTGTTTTCATGCACCTAGAATTGGGGTTTCATGTAAGTTTGAATGCAAAGCTGACTTAGTCTAAAATGCATGCCCTATTCTCAATTTTGTGCCAAATTTTGTGGTTCAACTTGCATAAGTTGTAGTTGGTGATTTTACACATTTATATAAACTTGTATTGGAAATTTGAGACATAAACCTACCTGGTGTGCATAAAGGCTAAGAATTTCATTGTAAAACCAAAGGGACAAATTGTTAAATTTGGTCGTATTAAACTCCACACCCAAAGTTGGATATGGATTCATAATTTAGGATTTAAGTTGTAAACTGATCATTCCAATATTTATAACATGTTTGTAAAATTAGTAGTTCATTTACACTCCAAAAAAAATGTTTTCTATGAAATAATATTCATGACATTTTGATGAATCACGGGATGGTGGGTTATGAGGGAAACCAAAGTTAGTTTTTCACGTTCATTCATAAAATACTCTTTTGTGAAAAAAGACTCTATAATTTGCAAGTTCAAACTTGTACTAAGTGACAACATTAAAATGCATGCCCAAGCTTCCCTGTAGCTCAAAAATTGTTTTAAAGGTTGTAATATAGAGTTAATACATTGTAAATTTACATATGTCACTTAAAGTGAAATTGAATAACATGAGAGGTTGTTTTCATGCAGATAGATTTGGGATATTATGTAAATATGAATGCAAACTTTCCTCAGAGTAAAATGCATTCCCTAGTGCCATTTTTGGCCCACTTTATTTTACATCCAATAATGAGCTGTAATAAGATCTTTAGTCACTATTAAAAATAGGAGGTAGATTGAAAATAGTTACAATAATCAAACTTAGAGATTAAAGCAATGTTTCTTCTTTCAAAACACATAAGTCATAACTTATCAAACTATTTGTTGATCAAAGCGCGCGCGCGCGCGCGCACACACACACACACACACACACACACACACACACACACACACACACACACACATATTAGGCGATAACCAATTGAATTCTTGTTACTAAATTTACAATTTGGCAACAACACCATTCCATTAGTGTCACATGTGCATATTTGACAATAATTAACAACAACCAACATCAAGAAGAAATGACAATGCAAAATATATTTAGAAATACATGTAGGAAAAAAATCTACACACTAATATACAACTTGGTATACCACCTAGATATTGAAAAAAGTAAAACAAATAATACAAGTAAAGTATTAAAAACTTTTTTTTTTTCTACACAAATTTACATGACTTTTATTGAAAATTCATGGTTTTCCAAAGATTAGTTGCTATTAACTATTCATCCATATGTAGTGAATATTCCCAAGAAATTTAATGATCCGGGTGGATCTCAGTGGCCATCCACCTTTTCCATTGAATCAACATTTCACGCAAATAGTTTTGATAAACCATGATATTCACCGTTTTGGCGGGGAATGGAATGTGATGCCATCTTCATTTGTTAAATATAGAAATCATGTAATTATTTCCTAGTGGTCTCATGTACATGCTTACAACATAGCGCTAATGCATTAGATCCTATTAGAACTCCGCAGTTAAGCACACTCATGATAGAATAGTACTAGGATGGGTGATCGCTTGGGAATCCCTAGTATTTTACATGCCTATGATATTTTATAAACTTAGACTAATTCATCCCACATGCATCATGGGAATTGTTCTCCTCTGAATCTCTCATATATAATTGAGGTGAAGGCGACCCTTTAAGGATGCAATAGAGTGTGATGTAAAGCTTCTTCTGAATGAAGCGTAGCCAATATCTATTTATTTTTAGAGATAAGCTACCCCATTCTTCCAGTTTTTGTTCTAAAATGTTTTTCTATCTTATTTATTAATAGAAGTTGGGTTTCACTATATTTATGTGTTTCTTGCAATATCTCCATGTATTTCATTTCTATATCTCTACTATATTTATATCTTCATGTCGTTCTCAAAATAATCTAGATCATTGGTATCAAAGCAATATGTTCCTTTTCATTTCTTAGAGAAGGTCCCTAACGAGTTTAGGGTATAGAGTGTTAGGTTTCAAGCTAGTTTCACTTGAGTAAAACCTCTCTCGCTAGCCCAAACAACCTCCCATGGAGGTGTTAGCCCTAGAGGTAGCACCTAGGCTATTGTAGGTGTAATATTAGTACATATCATAATATAAATGGATTGAATTGGTTTGAGTAGGTGGATCAACAAGAATGGGAAAGAAAGGGAGAGGGCAACAAACTGTCTACAGAGGCACTCCATTGAACCTGGAGTCATAACATCTTACATATCAAAGGCAATAAAACTATATACCAGACAAAGGGGATATAAAATTATGAGTAGAAGCATAATGAATATGAAAAAAGGAATAACATCCATTGTATAGAGCTCCTTTCTGGAAACAGATTAAATATTTCTTAAACAATAAACAATGATTTAATGGGAAAGCTACAACAGATCCTCTGTTGTTCATGAATCCATCAATCAATGGTAGCTATGATCTTAAAACCTGCAATATATTCAAGAAATAATATAACAAATAAATGGGAAAACAAAGAAGATGATCTGATAAAAACTCTCATGAATCTTTAATGGAAGAAAATTTCATTACAAACAAGCCCTCAAGATTACAAATGAGCAACTAAATTGCTCCTCCAGATCTCTCCTCTCTTGGCTCATGAATCCAACCCTTTCCTTTTCAAAATCCACTTTCATATATAGTGAATGATCTCTATCTACCCTAAGAAAGTTGAAACCAAGGATCTACATAGGATACTCCTCCATTTAGGAGTCTTGTTACAAAAGATTCCAACAAAAGCCTAACAAATTCCTATTTTTGGGGATCTTGTCTATTGTGATAAATGCCTTTTGAAACAGGTGATGTTGCTTGATCYGGAGATGGAACRCATGTCCCTAATGTCCAATTAACTTCTAGGAGACMATTCAAACCTTCCCTGATAGTTGTCAGCCTTCCCATAGCTAGAATTTGTCATACTGTTAGAGTTTGCAGTGCCTTTGACAACATGTGTTGTGAACTTTCCTGTAGGTGATGGTTTTATATTTTCTTAGAAAATAATAAATGGGTTGGACTGAGTTTTTTTTCAGCAAGTAAAAAACATCATTTTTTTTCCTGCACGTGAAATTTTAGAGGAACCCAGATTGACATTCAATATTTATGATCAAAACAATCCTATGTTGTTTGTTAATGCTTACAAATTGTCATAAATTACCAGTTCGTAGTGCTAGTGAGTCCAGGCACTGCGAACTTTCCTGTAGAATCTTGTTTCACTTTTTGAAAGCTTCAACACCTAAAAAATTGTACCATGAGTCCTAATATGCTACAAAAACTTCATAATCTTGATATTTAATTGGAGGAAAACAAAAACTGTTAATTATGGTTTAAACTCATGGTCAATTCTTCTTACTAATAACAAGTTTTCAGCAGCATAGATATCAATTTGCAGCACTTAATGAAGTATGAAATTAAAGCTTGGTTATACAAATGATCAACCATACACCTCATGTATGATAAGGGTGTCATTCAATTGCTTTAAGAGTACACTTCAAAATGATGCAGAAAAAGAGGGTTTGAACAACTCACAACGCCAATGTACAAAGCAACACAAACCCATATTTGAACCTTTGACCAATCTGAAGACTATCAAGGAGTACCAGATGAACCTGGTTTTGATGTCAATTCTTGTAAACTTGAGTTGGTATATTAGAAATATATCCAACCTCAATGATCCTTTTCATCCAGTTTGCAGCACGAAGTTTGCAACACCAAATTCAAAATCAATGGCACACTTCAAGGAGACTGTTAGACATTATGAGACATAATCCTTGAAAAATTAATTAAATAAGGGCACTGAAAAATTATAAAATATCCTTTGACACATTTCTTAACTGCAATGATGGAAAATGAATGCATGAGGTACTTATGAGTACGTTTTAAACTCTCCAGGTGAGTTGGAAACAAATACACCTAACTTTGACTTCACATCTAAATGGTTGGATGGTGAAAAAAAGAAACTTATGTACAACTTGGAGGTGTGACATGCCATGGTAATGATTTTAGGATCAAAAGAGTGACTCATAGGAACTTATTTACCATGTTATGATGACTAATATCATGACATAAAGACTTTAAACCAGGGATAAACATAACTTTTATTATTCAAATCAAAATTTAATTTATGACCACAACAAGAGACCCAAAAACCTAGGACTTGTAAAATCCTATGATTAAAAAAACAAAACGAAAGTGATTTTTTGACCCTTGTAATCCTATGTGCTAACATCTAGCTCCACAGGGGATGGAGACCTCCCTGTGAGGCTCCAAGAACTCACAAGACTTGTGTCTTATCCATTGGATTATGGAGTCATTCACCACCTTCCAAAATTCTACAATTTATTCAAATTCTGAAAACACAATGCTGAAAACAAAGCTCACACTACAATACAAATGAAAACTGAAGGTTGCATTCAAACTGAAAACTAATTTTTTGCATAGAAAGATTATTTATATACATTCCTACTTCTAACTACTGAAAAACTGAACCTTCAAATATATACAATTTTCCTCAGTAACCATACAAATAACTTTGACTGAATGAAGTTCATCTCCATCTCCACAATTGAGTACTAAGTAACTATAGATACATAATGATAGCCACACATACTTCCTTGAAAAATTATACTTACAATCCAGGAACTTTTTTCTTATGATGAAAACAACTGAAAATATATTGTTGCAAAACATCTCCATATAAAAAGAAACTAGATCTTAAAATTCGTACAAAACTTGTTGTGGCTCATCAATGAATTCCTCCTTGGTTGATTCAAGCATGGGATGGCTTGAAAAATGTTGCAATATGTTTCCACTCTTTTCATCAATTTCAAATGAATATGGGTGAATATTAAATGGGATCTCAAGATCTATAGTTAGGACTAACTCCTTTTTACATTCGTAATAATCAAGCTGATAATGAGAGTTGTCAAAAAGTAGTGTATCGAAGACATGTATATCTAGTTCTAGTTCATTTTCTTGTGAAGGCATATCATAAGGAAGATAATTCAAAACCCCTTGATCATCATGAAAATTACTTTCCTCTATGGAAGATTCTTCCTCACAAGTATGATTTTCATGAAAAACAAAGTCTTTGCAAAGTAAAGAAAACTCATCACAACATTTTTCACAATGATGTTCAGCAGAAAAATACTCCTTACAAAACAAATTAAAAGTAGCATGAAAACTTGTCAAAGAGTTGATATTGGAAATTGGAAGAGATCAACACCAGTCACAAGCTCTTCCCTCTAATGTGTACCTAAAAATATTGATTTGAACATCCTCAAGCATGATCTAAAGTCGATGAATAAAATCATGGAAATATATCAAGTGTTCAGCTGGTACTTCCCAATCTTCTTCTCTAAATATGGCAAGGCAACCTTCCCATTCATCTCTACAAGGCACTAGATTTGGAAAACTGATTATCTTTGAAAACTCACAGAAAGCATACCTCTGAGCTAGGATCTTGTCCATTTAAAAATAATGGAGTCGCCAATAGATCTCTGAACAGTGGAGTCACCATGGTGAAATATAAGAAGTCTAAAAGTGTCTAGATTCAGTTCACCATCCAAACCTATATCTAATCATCATAGTTCACCCAGGGAAGGTGTCCTCATTATCACCCCTGACAACATCACCAAAAATGTTAGCACTAGGGGTCACACCTAGATTGTTGTAAGTGTAATCATAGTACCCATTAGAATATAAATGGATTGAATTGGTTTGAGTAGGTGGATCATCAATACTGGGAAAGAAAGGGAGAGGGGAACAAACTATCTACAAAGTAATTCCATTAGGCATGGAGTCATAACATCCTACAGATCAATGGAAATCAAAATGTATACTAGACAAAGGGGATATATAATGATTAGTAGAAGCATAATGAATATGAAAAAAGGAAGAACATCCATTGTACATAGATCCTTTCTCCAAACAGATTAAACATTACTTAAACAATAAACAATGATTTAATGGGAAAGCTACAACATATTCTTTGTTGTTCATGAATCCATCAATCAATGGCAATTATGATCCTCAAAACCTGCAATATGTTCAAGCAAGAAGATAAAAGAGAAATGGGGAAAAAAATAAGACAATATGATAACAACTCTCATGAATCTTTAATGGCAGAAAATGTCATTACAAACAGGCCCTAAAGCTTACAAATGAGCAACTAAATTGTTCCTCCAACTCTCTCCTGCCTTGGCTCATGAATCCAACCCTTTCCTTATCAAAATCCACTTTCATATATAGGGAATGATTTCTATCTACCATAATGAGGTCGAAACCAAGGAGATACATAGGATCCTACTCCATTCATGAGTCTTGTTACAAAATATTCCAACAAAAGCCTAACAAATTCCTATTTTTTGGGATCTTGTCTATTGTGATAAATTCCTTTTGAAATTTGTTAGACTGTTAGAGCTTGTAGTGCCTTTGACAACATGCACTGCGAACTTTCCTGTAGGCGATGTTTTTATCTTTCCTCCAAAAATACGAAATGGGTTGGGATGGGTTTTTGTCAGAAAGTAAAAAGCATCAATGTTTTCCTCCACGCAAAATATCAGAGGAACCCATATTGGCATTCAAAATTTATGATAAAAACAATCCTTTGTTGTGTGCAAATGCTTACAAACTGTCATAAATTACCAGTTTGCAGCACCAGTGAGTCCAGGCACTACGAACTTTTTTGTAGTAGCCTATTTCACTTTTGCAAAGCTTCAACACCTAAAAACTTATATGAGGAGTCCAATTATGATGCAAAAACTTAATAATATTGATATATAACTGGAGGAAAACCAAAACCTTTAATTATGGTTTAAACTCATGGCCAATTCTTCTTGCTAATAATAAGTTTTTAGCAGCATAGATATCATTTTTCAACACTTAATGAAGTATGCAATTCAAGCTTGGTTCTATAACTGATCAACCATACACCTCAAGCCTGATAAAGGTATCATTCAATTTCTTTAAGAGTACACTTCAAAATGATGCATAAAAAGAGGGTTTGAATAGTTCGCAACACCAGTTTACAAAGAAACACAAACCCCTCTTTTAACCTTTGAACAATGTTAAGACCATCAAGGAGTACCTGATGAACCTGGTTTTGATGTTGATTCCTATAAACTTGATTTTTTCTATTATCAAGCTATCCAACCTCAACGATCATTTTTAGCCAGTTTGCAGCACCAAATTCAAAATCAATGGCGCACTTCAAGGAGACTGTTAGAAATTTTGAGACACAATCCTTGAAAAATTAATTAAATAAGGGCACTTAAAATAATAAAATATCCTTTAACATGTTTCTTAACTGTAATGATGACAAATGGATGCATGAGGTACTTATGAGTATGTTGCAAACTCTCCAGGTGAGTTGGCAACAAATACACCTGACTTTGACTTGACATCTAAATGGTTTGATGGTGACAAAAATAAACTTATGTATAGCTTGGAGGTGTGACATGTCATGGTAATGATTTTAGGATCAAAAGAGTGACTCATAGGAACTTATTTACCATGTTATGATGACTAATTTCATGACATAAAGACTCTAAACTAGGGCTAAACATAACTTTTCTTATTCAAATCAAAATTTAAGTTATGACTACAACCAGAGACCCAAAAATCTAGGATTTGTAAAACCCTATGACTCAAAAAACAAAACAAAAGTGATTTTTTGACCCCTGCAGTCCTATGTGCTAACATCTAGCTCCACAGGGGATGGAGACCTCCCTGTGAGGATCCAAGAACTCAATAGACTTGTGTATTATCCATTTGGTTATGGAGTCATTCACCACCTTACAAAATTATGCAATTTATTCAAATTCTAAAAACACAGTGTTGATAACAAATCTCACACTGCAATACAAATGCAAACTGAAGGTTGCATTCAAAATGAAAACCAAATGCTTGCACAAAAAGCTTATTTATATACATTCCTACTTCTAATTGTTAAAAAACTGAACCTTCAAATATATAAAAATTTCCTTAGTAACCATACAAATAACTTTGTGACTGAATGATATTCATCCTCATCTCTGCAACTGAGCACTAAGTAATTGTAGAGAAATAATGACTGTTGAAATGGATACTTGACATTGAGAGGGGGGGTGAATCAGTGTCACAAAACTTTGGACAATTTTCCACTTTTCACAAATTAACTACACAACAAATATTTATTTCATTTTCTTAATCAATATATATAAAACAATAAATTCTTTATTTATTTATTTAACTTGAATGAAAACATAAGATCAATCTTTGAATATCAACTTCAAAAATTTATGAGAGACCCAACTCTCTGTTACAAGACCCATCTTGTAGTTCTCAGATCCAACTAAGAAATAAGGAATCCAACCCTCATAACAAGTCCCAACTTGTTGTTCTCAGATCCAACTGAGATGTCAGGAATCCAATCCTCACACAATATCCAACTTTTAATTAAGCACCAAACTAATGCAATGAGCCTTCACTCAATCCATTATATATAAATATATGTACTTCAACAAATTAAACTACACTTCTTCTCATCATTCTTTCTTGTTTATACAGTCTTCCAACTGGTGTGAATTTGAATCATTGTGTCTTTTGATATTTGGACCATTGTACCTTTTCATTTAAATTATCATATTAATCTTTAAATAATACCATTTTTCCTTTTTATTCTTTATTCATGTATTCATGATTTAAATCTCTTTTAATCATGACCGTGTATTGGTTCATTTTTCCTCATGAGTTGATCACAGACATGGATCGACTCATTAGATAGTAATCGTGCTTTTTTTGCGTTCTCGGTTCACCAACATATCATATTTGATCATTTATCGATTCTTTGTATTATTCTGGTGTAACTCTCTGTCGAATGAAATATGTATGAGGCACTCCCTTCAAACCATTTCATATGACCATAGGTGCAGAACCATAGTCTTATTAATTTAAGCATTTGTTCCTAGCACTTTCTTATTTCTCCCCTATTCTTCTACGTGGAACTGTATTCAAGTGTCTGAGGGCTTATTACTTATAGGCCCTTTAGCTTCTTTACCTTATCACGTGACTGGTGCTAGAACCAGGTTCTCCGGTACTTCATCCTTTGGGACTTCAGGCCTTTGCAACCTTTCAAATCTTCTGAAGAAGATTTTGCCAAAGTGAATCAGATGGTAGATATTTGTTTGCATGATGAACAATCCTCGTTCACTTTGGAACTTTGAAGTTCAGAACTTTCATTCTCTGTAGTCTTTCAAATATACGAAGTATATCAGACGATCGATATATTATTTGAACGATGAACATTTTTCGTTCACTTTGGAACTTCGACTATTCGTGACTCCTGAACTCCGGAGTAACAATTCCTCCGAATCGATTACCCACTGAATAAGTCATACAACAATGGTGACCGTTTGTTGTCGGTCAACACCTACACTTATTCCATCCTTCCACTTTACATTAATCAATGGTCAAGAATGCTCTTGAATTAGATCAACGATAGGTGTTAACTTCGTGCTTCGGCTGATTTCTGTTGTTAGAAACTAGTTTTCCTCGAAGTACATACTCCTGAAGTGACGTAACTTGTTGATTTCACTTAGGACTTGGCACTGGCTGAGTGTCTTCCACGTGTCACTTAGATTCGTGATTTACACATACTTGAAATGCCAAATTAATCTTGACACTTGTCATCATCTGATTGTGCCATGTGTCCTTGCTGACATGGTCTATTGAAGTAGATCTCCTATTGTGACACATATCCTCTTCTTGCATCTAATAGTTGTCTTAGCTCTCGAAATGTATCTTAGATCGATGGATGAGAGCGACTTCAGAACTTTGGCTTTCAGGACATCGGGTAATTCAATTAATCCACTTCCCAATTCTCCCGAAGTGAGATTCCCTGAAGTGGACTCTCAATGTGAGTGCTAGATGTCTTAACCTCGAGACTTCATAGCTTCAGCTTTCGGGACTTCAAGTAATTTGATTAMTCCATTTCCRAATTCTCTCAAAGTGAKATTCCCCAAAGTGTACTTCATATCGAAGGATTCACATTTKCTTCGGTACTTCGGCCTTTGGGTGATCTTACTTGTTCTCAATCCTTTTCTCCTGAAGTGGTCAACGTTGAAGTTGACCACTACTACCTTGGCACGTTTTGAATAGATCAGACAATCCTTATATTCTCTAATCCTATCCTTCCACTTAAGTTTATCCAATGGTCGATGTGGATTGTGAAATCATAACTTGCRCATGGTTTATCCCATCGCCCAAAATCTGCAATTGAAGTTGTCCGATTATTGATGGATCAATCACAGTCGTCGATATTTGAATCTATAAGATCTGACGGTCTTGACTAATTGCGGGATTGGAAATATCAGGTTATTTAATTCTCCTTTCATTCTCCGTAATMTATCACTGTCATTGATATGRCACTTGCATATCTGACGATCACGACTTAATCTGATCATTTGGTGGATCAACCATAGTCATTGATATTTGAGTCGATGAGATCTGACAATCTAGACTAATTGTGGGATTGGAACTAGCATGTCGTTTAATTCTCCTTTCGCTCTATGCAATCTATCCCTACCATTGATCTGGTGCTTGCGTATCCAGCGGTCATAGTTTGTCTTGTGGGGATTTCGATCCTGATTATGTTTCTGCAATGTGTTTTCTCTCTTGAGCTTTGATCATAGGAACATTGCTGATCCTAATGTGATCAACAATAATCACTATTTTCTTCAGCCTTAAGGTGATGTTCTTCTGTCGATATTTAGTATACTTTTTCTACTGAGATTAACCTTGCTACTTTGCTTCATTCTCTTTCCATTATTGACCCTTCATTACACATGGTTAGACCTTATTGGCCATCTTGAAACTAATTCCAACTGTATAAATATTCATGATTGATTCATGTTGCCATCATAACAACTTATCATTATTGTTAACATCAATGACAATATGTCCAACAATCTCCCCCTTTGTCATTGAGGGAAACACACTAACTTCATACGAAAACTTCCCCTGTGATGATGCTTCTCTCCTTTGAAGTTACTCTCCCCCTTTGAAATCAATGACAAAGGGTTTCTCCCCTTATTATCAAACTCCGTGTTTCTACATTTTGTTGATCAAAATATGAGCTTGGGTAACTCCCCCTACATTTATGCTCTACCTGACATAATTGAGTGACTCCCACTGTCAATATGCTCTCTCTGCCTCTGAATACTCTCCCCATTTGTTTATGAAAGGGTATCTCTCCCTGACAAGGTCTCCTCTCCTGTTAATTTTAAATGGATACTAATTTTGTAGTGATCAAGTCTTTCAAAACTTAATCTAATTAATTTCTTATTTAATAACCAAAATACTCCTCCTGAGTTTTTACTGACTTTCTTTTGTCAAATAGAACAAGAGTATGAATCTTACTGATCTTTTTGATCTGCTTCTTATTCTTCTTTGATATTTCACATGAATATCAATTGAGGAATGATACCAATTGATTTAAATAACAATTTTGTTATCAATTGATCTTTGTTGAATGATACTCCTTGAATTTCTTTGCTACCTTTATTTTTTCCTCTTCTTGTATTCTACAAATAACCCTACCAATGATTTTTCTTTTGAMCACTAATCTATAGATAGTCAAGATTTTCCATATGTTAATTTAAAAACTCTTTGGCATAATCCTTTGATTTTGTAAAAACCAATTTAAACTTCTTTTTGTATTTTCTTTCTTTTGCTAACAACTTATGACATCATCAGAATTTGATATTGTCCCATATTCCTTTATAGGTACTTCATTTTCTTGAGATTGATTCATTTCATATATAATTTCACATTCTTTATTAGGACCTTCACCCATCATTTTCTTATTATTAATTTCTTCATTTTTAGGTGTAATAACATCTTTCTTTCTTTCTCTTTCATATTTTCTTCTCCGTATCTTTCTATGATATATTCTTCTTTTTCAATCTTCTCTTTCTAATTGTGTTTTTTGATATTTGTTATCTCCTTTCTTCTTCCAACTTTTATTAGGTTTTGTCACTGACTTGAATGAATTATTCAAATATTGAATTTTTGTATTCTTGMAGTTTTGGGATTTGTGCCCAAACTTGTCACAGTTGTAACATCTCATTGTGTTACAAAATTTTGTTGTGTGCCCAACAAAATTWCATCTCCAACATCTAATTGAGTTTTTTCACTTTATTGTATATCCTTCCTCTAGTTTCTTGCAGTCCATTGCTTTATGGGAAAAACTATGACAAGAAAAGCAATAGCCATTGAAGGTGTTTTCATTCTTGATTTTATTTTGGCTTGAGAGATCGGTCATTTGATTTTCTTTCTTACTATATCCAAGACCAATTTTTTCAAAAAATGATCTTTGGCTCTTCCAAATATTATCTAGGATAGCTGAGATCTTCTAGAAATACAATATTATTTGTCTTTTCATTAATCTGTTTGAGATTGACTATTTCTAACTTTAATATATGACATAATTCTTCCTTTTTAGTCAACTGAATCTTCATGGCTTATTCCACTTCTTTAACATGTTCAAGATGAGTCTTTAGATTTATGAATATTTCTTTTGTCTCATCCAAGAATTCTTTACATTTAATATTTTTTTCATATGTCTTCAATTATTCCATATCTTTTGTTAGATCAAAAACTTTAGTTTTCCATTTTTTGATTTCTTCCTCGTATTCTAGCTGAATCCTTTTGAGGTTGATGGCTTCCAATTTAAACATTTGGCATGATTCTTCCCTTTTAGTTATTTGGATGTTCTGAACTTATTCCTTTTTCTTAGATTCTTCAATTTGAGCCATTATATATGCATTAGTACTTTCATTTATCTTTTTGAAATTGATGATTTCCAATTCCAACATGTGGTAAGAATTTTGTTTCCTTGTTAACTTGATGTTTAGGTTTTTTTCACTTTCTTTAATTTCCTCAAGTTGAGTGTTTATAATGTTAACTAATTCTGCTGATTATTTTAGTGCTTCTTTTCTGTTACAGTCACGTGTCTTTAATTCTTCCATCTCTTCTGTTAGATTGGTAACTTCAGTTTTCAATATTTTGATCTCCTTTTCTTTATCTTCTAGCTGAACAATTTGTTCAAACTTTTCATGGTTAGATTGATCTAACTATTGAAGTAGAAACATATCCTTTTGTTGAAGTTTTTTCAACTCCTATAGAGTGCACATGGTTGTGTACTCAATATTTTCAAGAGCCTCCACATGAACTTTAATATGTAGATAATTTCCTGGTTCCAAACGAATCTCTTCTATAGCCACTGCAACATCAGTTTTAAGATTATGTAATTTTTCTTTAGTGATTACTGAGGTATGCCTCAATTCCTTGATGAGGTTGTCTTTGTCAAT
This sequence comes from Picea mariana, assembly GCA_032191745.1. Taxonomy (NCBI): domain Eukaryota; kingdom Viridiplantae; phylum Streptophyta; class Pinopsida; order Pinales; family Pinaceae; genus Picea; species Picea mariana. The sequence goes on from JASDQU010502340.1 coordinate 81,364, forward strand.
ATTGACTAATATTTGCATCAAATCATGTATTTCATTCTGATTAGTAATAGTTTTCTCTATATTATGTTCTTCAATCTTATTGCAATTTTCTCTTGTTTTATTTTGTTCCTTATATTCATAAGAATTCTCTTCTTCTGAGTTTTGTTCTTTATTCCAATAGGAATCCTTTGTATCCGAGTCTTGTTTATCACTTTGACATGATTTCTCTTCTTCTTGTGTTTCATTATGATAACAATTTTCTAGTTGGAGCCATGTCACATACCCACTACCTCAATCAACTTTTTTCTGGACTTCTGCAGAATCCAAGCCCCCGAATTACCTACGGAGGCCTAGTGCAAGTTGGCTCTTTCTCTCTCTCTCTCTCTCCCATGTGATCATGGGTCGTGATCATAGGTCAAATAATCAGGGTGCCTCTTTGTATTTCTTGCCTCGTCACGAAAAGAATGTCGAATCGTTCTACATTGCAACCGTTGAACCCCGACAGGGCTAGTGACTGGCCAATAGGGATGAATCCCTATAGGGTTAGCAACCAACCAATGAGAACAGGACTCGTCACATGGTTAAGTGGAGTACAGGTGGCAGAGGGGGAAATGTGACATGGGAGTTCACAAGACAGGAGGGGGCCCCACTTCACACGCCACACTATTCCGGACCCCGACCCCCCCCCATTAAAGGCAGAATGGCAAGGGGGGTCTGAAATTCACCTGAGAACCATTGATCGAGGTGAATTAATCTCAACCATTCGAGAGTTGCAATTCCAATTCCGGAACACCCCTTCCCCCACCGTTAGTGGCAGAATGGCAAGGGGGCTCCGGAATGAAGCCTCAGTCGTAGATCTGAACGGGTGTACTTTAGCCATTTAGATTTGCTTGCCACTTACCCTGAGGCGTATTTATGCCCCGGCTTAAAGTTGACATCTCTTCCTCTCATCTGATGGTCGTTACAGACCCTGAGATCCTCTGAAAGAATCTCGTCCGTTCATCGGGATTTATCATCATGAGAGTCCGAACTATCGTTCACGGGACTCTCGAATTCTCGATCCCTGGTTTCCTGATGCGATTAATCTCTCGACACATAGCCTCCGTAAATCGGACGGTCCAGATGTGTCCCGGGATTTCCACCATGGAAAGTCCCGATCTCTCGTCACCAGGACTCCCGATCCCACGATTCCCGATTTCCTGAAATGGGAGATCTCACGACACATGGCCTCTTTAAATCAGACGACCCAAATCTATTTCGGGGTTTTCACCATGGAAAGTCCCCAACTCTCGTCACCAGGACTCCCAATTTCGCGATTCCTGATTTCCCGAAATGGATAATCTCATGACACATGGCCTCTGTTATTCCGATGGTTCAGATCTATCCCAGGATTTCCACCATGGAAAGTCCCGATCTCTCGACACCAGGACTCCCGATCCCACGATTCCTGATTTCCCAAAATGGGTAATCTAACGACATGTGGCCCCCTTAATCAGACGATCCCGATCTATTTCGAGGCTTTCACCCTTAATCACTGGGGGTTTAACCCTCGGGTATCTCCTGACAGATCCAATGGCTGTCAAGTTTTTCAGCCGATATCTGACGTCTCATATTGGTTCCTACCTATGCATTCTTCCACGACTCCCTGGATGTAGAAAAATCGACGGTCTAGATACTCCCATGGACCTTGGGGATCTACGATCCCGATTTTCTTTGCTGCCCACGAAGACACAAAGAAACCAAGTGGTAAGGTGTTTAACACCCTACTTTCTCCTACCAATCCAATGGTCGTGTGTGACCACAGATTTCCTGATGGAATCTCATCCGTTGATCAACACCTATTTAGGGTTAAGGTACTTAACCTTCCAACTTCTTCTTCTGATCTGATGATCGTGAGTGACCCCAGATATCCCGACGGGATCTCGTCCATTGATTCGATACTTCATCCTTATGTTGCCATCTCAGGTTTTCAAGAGGATCGTTCCTCCTCGTGCAGGGTTACTAAGGCCTTGCGCCTTCACATTCTCTTTTCCGGTTCTTGATGGGATTTTCAAGAAGGGTATCTCTATGGGGAGGTTTACCCAGGGTACTATCTAAGGTAGTTAAGGGTATCTCTCTCTCAAGAACCAGTCATGAAGTCTAAATTAGATTAGCATGCATATAAATAACAATTTAAGAGAGCATAAGCCACACGTAGTCTTTCCATATAAACATACAACTACCATTACTGATCAAGACACCAAACAAACATTCTTATAATGAAATCATTCATGATTTCATAGCTTATGATCATAAATGTTGGCATACATATATTTCAATATGTCAAAGGGAAAACACTTATCAGAAAGTAACACCAGGGGTTATGCAACTGCTGAGAGGGGTGCTCGTTTTCACCCAACCGTAGGCTCAACGACTCCCAACGGATTTACCACTAGCCACCCCCGAGCTGAGACAATGATGTTGTGAGACTGCATCTCTATTTTCCAGTGACCAGGAGAAAAGGTTACTCTCCTTCCTCTCTGCTATCACCCACTCTGCATATCACCAGAGTTCTTTTTTTTCCCCCTCGCATCGTCCCCCCCAATCGCTTCTCCCCCACGCCTTATCCTCTTGCGAGGTTGTATGTGGCGCAAATTTCCTCGCGCTGGTCAGGCCTGATGGCTCTACAGATGGGCAGTTCACCTCCCCATCCCTCATTAAATCCTAAGGAGCCATCTTCCTACCATCCTGTGAGACATTTAATTCGGGGTCAGCGAGCCGCTTTTGGTTCTCTGGGCCAGTGGAGTCCAAATACGGTATCGATTCTCGGTGGAAGTTAATGCCACCTTTCCAGGTGCCTTCCACTACCTTTCTGCAGCCATCGTGGTCTCTTTTTCAGCACATCCCGTCTCAGCAGTCCTACAATATAAATTCATAATGTTATTCACATTCATCGACCTTTTCCACAAGGTCCATTCACATCACATATTCACATTTCTGAGTTTGCCACAGTTCTGGGCCAGTCCAGTTATTTTTACAAACTGGGGGAAATAGGGTGTTACAATTCCCTCCCCCTTAAAGGAACATCGTCCTTGATGTTCTTATCTTTTAACATGAATTGCATGTACAGAATTAAACAAAATCGGATATGCCTGTCTCATGGCATCCTCCATTTCCCATGTAGCCTCATCTGGGCCAAAATGTCTCCACTACACCTTTACCTGTGCAATGGTTCGGTTCCAGAGTGGGGTTTCCTTTTGGTCCAATATGCATTGGGGTTTTGGTAGAAATTCTCCCTCCGGTTCCACCTGGATCATAGACCAGTCAATTATATGATTAGCATCATGTACATATTTCTTCAATAATGAAACATGGAAAACATTATGTGCTCTTACTATGGGCGGAAGTGCTAGCCGGTAGGCTATAGGTCCCACTCTATCTAGAACCTCAAAGGGTCCACAATACCGGGGTTCCAACTTGGCACAAGCTCCCATTCTCAGGGAACTCCTTCTGGTCTTAATTCTGAGATATACATGGTCTCCCATTTTGAACTCTCTTGGAGTTCTCTTTTGATCAACATAAATTTTCTGTCGGTTCTGAGCGACCTTCATATTTTGTTTTATTAGAGTCACTTGCTGTTCCATTTCTTTCAACATGTCAGGTCCAAAAAAAATCCTATTTACAGGATTACTCTAGCTAACTGGAGTATTACATGGTCTACCATAGAGGACCTCGAAGGGACTCATCTTTAAGGATGCTTGGTAGCTGTTGTTGTAAGCGAATTCTACCAATGGCAAGTAGTCTTCCCATTTCCTAGGTTGATGCATTACATGCATCCTTAACATATCCTCTAATATTTGATTCACTCTTTCTATCTATCCATTGGTTTGAGGGTGATAAGTGGTGCTAAACAACAATTTGGTCTCCAAACCAGCCATCAGTGATTTCCAAAAATTAGAAGTAAATTTTTTGTCTCTGTCAGACACTATCTCTTTCGGCATACCATGCAGTCTGAATACCTCTTTCATGAATACCTGGGCGATATCTATCTCCTTGCAGGTTGATTTGATGGGGATGAAATGAGCTGACTTTCTCAGTTTATCCACCACTACCATAATGGTGTCATTCTGTTTGGTTGAAGTTGGCAATCCAGTGATAAAATCCATGGAGATGGTTTCCCATTTCCATTCTAGGATGGGTAAAGGGTGTAATAGTCCTGCTGGGTGTTGATGTTATACTTTAACCTATTGGCACTCTATGCATTGGGCCAAATATTTGGCTATGTCCTTCTTCAATCTAGGCCAATAAAAATGTTTCCGGGTGGCAGCGATCATTTTTTTGTATCCTGGGTGACCAGTATATGGTCTTTTATGTAGTTCATCCATAATGAACCTCTTCAAGTCGTCACAATTTGGAATGTACAGTCTATCTCTGTAAGTGACCAGACCTCCTTCGGTCATCTGGTAGCCTTCATATTTTACTCCAGTGGGTTCTTGTTGTAGGTATAGGGTCACAGTCTGAACGAAGGGATCTATCTCCTGTGCATTTCTGACTCTATTCTTGACATCTGTCTCACAGATACTCACCACTGCCAGGTGAATTTTTTTCATGCTTCTGCTAAGGGCTTCGACCACACTATTTTCCTTCCCTTTAATGTGTTTGATTCCAAAATCAAATTCTCTAAGGAGGGCCATCCATCTAGCTTGTCTGGAATTGAGCTTTCATTGGTCAAACAAATACCGCAATCCACAATGATGTGTCATAAGTACAAATTTTCTTCCCAAGAGGTAATGCCTCCACATTTTCAAGGAATGCACTATGGAAACCAGTTCTAGATCACGAGTCACATAGTTGACTTCATGTTCATTTAATTTTCGGGATTCATAGCAGATCACACTTCCTTTCTGCATAAGGACTCCTCCGATCCCTTCCTTACAATCATCTGTGCACACAAGGAAGTCAACTTCTGGGTCAGTGATTTTCAACACGGGTGCATGGGTCAGTAGATGTTTCAGGGTTTGGAATATTTCTTCACATTGCTATGTCCATAGGAATTTTGTCCCTTTCTTCTGGAGGGCATTGATTGGACAACTAATCTTGGAGAATCCTTTTATAAATCTCCTATAGTATCCCGCTAATCCCATAAAGGATATGATGTCTAAGACATCCTTTGGGGTAGTCCATTCCATGATAGACTTGATCTTGTCAGGATCTACTACTACCCCTTCCTCAGATAGAACATGTCCCAAGTAATATATTTTCTTCTGAAAGAAGTCACATGGAGCACAAGTCTAAGATGCTCTCTTAGCACTTGGAGCACAAGTCTAAGATGCTCTTCATGTTCTTCTCTATTCTTAGAGTAGATTAATATGTCATCAATAAAAACTAGTACAAATTTATCTAAAAATTTATTGAGTACATTGTTCATTAAGTACATGAAAGTGGTAGGGGCATTGGTTAACCCAAATGGCACTACCACAAACTCATAGTGACCATACCGTGTCCGAAGAGCGGTTTTATGAATGTCTTCACCCTTGATTCAGACTTGATGGTATCCCGACCTCAAGTCAATCTTCGAGAAAATAGATGCACCTCCCAACTGATCGAATAGATCATCGATCCTAGGCAAGGGGTACTTGTTCTTTATGGTTACTTTATTGAGTTGTCTATAATCTATGCACAGTCTAAGGGTGCCATCCTTCTTTTTCACAAACAGGACTGGTGCTCCCCATGGGGACACGCTAGGTCGAATATAACCCTTATCCATCATTTCTTTCAATTTCAATTTGAGTTCCACTAACTTAGGTGTGCTCATTCGGTAGGGTGTCCTAGACACCAGCACTGCTACTGGTGCGAGCTCTATCGAGAAGTCAATGTATCTTCTCGGAAGTAGACCCAGTACCTCTTCTAGAAACACATCTCTATATTGTCTTAGAATAGGGTGATCATCAGGGCTTGGTTTATCACCCTCAATTGTTTTCAACACCTGTATTGCATATAGAGGACACCCTTTTCGGCAATACTTTCTCATTTATAGTGCTGATATTTGCCTCACCGAGACTGGTTTTCAGATCCCTTGGAGGGTTATCCTTTTTCCTTATTTGCTCACACATTCTAAGGCTTTATGGTAATAGTCCAGTCTGGCTTTATGGGCGGCCAGCTAGTCCATACCAATCAACAGATCGTATGATCCCAGGGGTAATATGTTAAGGGTTTCTTGGGTGGGGAATTCACCCAACAGTAATTGGCAGGCTGGTATGACCTCTCCTACCCTTCTTTTGGTGCCAGTGGCTAATTGTACCAACCATGGCTTGGTGTGTTTTCATGGCTTTAGCTTACACTTATCAATAGTTCTAGGGGCTATATAACTCAAATTTGAACCAGGGTAAATCAAAACTGACACTAGATGGTTGTAAATCATACCTTTTATTTCCACCACTGAAGCTTGGTGGTCAGTTTGGTTATTATACAAGGCTGCATAAATTTGCGGCACACTCCTTGCCACATCATTGACTGTGGTAGCTTTTTGAATGTTATAAACTTTCTGACTGTTCTGTTGTCGGTGTGGACAATCTCTTAGGAGATGCTCTTCTCCACAACCCCAACATTTTAGAGGTTCTCTCTTTGGGTTATTAGTCTTCGCTGGTATAGGTCCAGAAGTTTTATTTCCATCCACCGAGGGAAAGTTCTTCTAGAGTACACTCCAGGTTGGAGATTTTATTCTGGGGTTCTTCTTGTAGTTCTTAAATCTTGAGGATTTGATACCCCTTTTCTGAAATCTTGACCCACTCTTCTATTTCTAGTCTCCACGAGACTCTGCCCGATGTCCATATTGTTCATGACAATATGTTTCCTTTCGAATAGTATCTTCTAAGGTCTTTGGCTCATCAAACTCAATTTGGTTCTGGTATTCCTTGGGTAACCCACTGATGAAGTGTTGCGCCTTCGCCTTCTCTTCTTTGATGTAGGGTACATATCTCAATAAGTCGAGGAATTTGTTGACATATTCCTCTATAATGAGTTGCCCCAGTTTGAATTCATAAAACTCTTTAGCCTTCTCGTCAAAATATCTTTCCGACAAATACTTCTTCCGGAAATACTTTTCAAACTATTTCCAAGATAGGTCCTCCTCACGGACCCCTTTCATATTCTTAAGATCTTCCCACCAGATGGAAGCCTTTCCGTTCAGATTGAAAGTGGCCACTTGGGCCTTCAAATTTTCTAGAAAATCATGGACTCTGAAATATTTCTTCAGTCCAAGTAGCCAGGCCTCAGATTCCTCTCCCTTCTTTATCTCACCGTTTAAGGAGGGAGGTTTGGCCTTTCTGAATTCCTCAAATTTATGACCCTTGGAAGTCTTTTGCTTCTTCTATTTTCTTCGAGAATAGGAACTGGTCCTGCTGCTGGAAGAGCCTTCTGAATCGCCAGTTTCCTTCTCAGAGGAATCGCCTGGCACTAATCCTTTACCTCTGGAGTGGACCTTCCTTGAGGTGCTCCTCTCAGTATGGCCACTGATACAACCATGTTTCTGGATCTTGGGTTCATGTTGCATTTTTCGCTGTAGGTCGCATAACCTCTACAGTAAAACTGCATTAATTTCAGCTTGCTTTTCTTGTTCTTTCATCATCCTTTCATTGTCGGCCTTGCAGCTTTGCAATTCAACCATGAGACTCCTCATAGTCTTGGCTAGATCTGGAGGGGTTCCTATTGCTCTTCTTTTGTCAGACTCTTCGTCTTTATTGTGGGAGCCTTCTCCCATCTCTTGGTGAGTCACCATTCTCTACATTTGTAAATTCCCACGGCTGATCGTCCGCTTGGGTGAAAAGACAAATGTTGGTTATTAGTCAAGAGTTAAATACATTTTATAACCTACGCATAAATTTATAACTCTTTCACATGCATACACAGTCGGGTTCTCATTTCCAAGTTTTAATCCTGGACAAGAGAGTTAAGTTAGGGGGGTTACTCCTTGTAGGAGTGCTTCGAAAAGAGATTATGCGCAACTTGTCCATGAGCCCAATCAGGCCGAGTGTTGTAACCATGCTCTGATACCACTTTGTCACATACCCACTACCTCAATCAACTTTTTCTGGACTTCTGTAGAATCCAAGCCCCCGAATTACCTACAGAGGCCTAGCGCAAGCTAGCTCTTTCTCTCTCTCTCTCTCATGTGATCACGAGACGTGATCACAGGTCAAATAATCAGGGCACCTCTTTGTATTTCGCGCCTCGGCGCTACAGGAATGTCGAATCATTCTACATTGCAACCGTCGAACCCCGACAGGGCTAGTGACTGGCCAATAGGGACAAATCCCTACAGGGTTAGCAACCAGCCAATGAGAACATGCCCCGTCGCATGGTTAAGTGGAGTACAGGTGGAAGAGGGGTAAATGTGACACGGTAGTTGACAGGACAGGAGGGGGGCCCACTTCACATGCCACACTATTCTGGACCCCCCCCCCCATTAAAGGCAGAATGGAAAGGGGGGTCTAGAATTCACCTAATCATCGTTGATCGAGGTGAATTAATCTCAACCGTTCAAGAGTTGCACGTCTGATTCCGGACACCCCCCCCCCCAACATTAAAGGCAGAACGACAAGGGGCTCCGGAATGAAGCCTTAGCCGTAGATCTGAACGGGTGGACTTTGGCCATTCAGATCTGCTTGCTACTTACCCTTAGGCATATTCGCACCCCGGCTTAAAGTTGA
>JASDQU010502342.1:36167-55758 GCA_032191745.1 Picea mariana
AAAAGTAGAGATTAGCATATATTCATTTAACTCTCGAGCTACTAAGTATAATTTAAAAAAAGATAAACTTTTCTCTTTACTTGTTGTTTATATAAATTCGTCCTGATGAGAACAACAATACAAAATTAGATTAATGAGATTTTTGTGGTTGGGATTTTCAGAAGTGATCGGATTAGCCACAGTTTTCTCAACAGATTGTCGACATTTCACAAATCAGGATCCATCTTCACGACAGGAAACCTGGGTTTTAAATGATGAGAAGAGATGGTATTAAATACTAAAGGTGAAGGGAAACCTAGGTGTCGGCTAGGTTTATTTAGAAATTTTTAATTTATTCTTGATTAAGTTTTTTAGGGTATTAGATTCTACTACAAAAATTAATTTATTAAACCTAGTCTTATTAATAACCCTACCTAGTTAATAATCATCCCAAATAAATAACACTTATTAAAATAAACAATCCTAATAAAGACTATTAAATGAACACTCATAATTAAAACAATAAAAATATTAAAATCAACATAGTTTAGAAGAGCTTAATAATTGAACCTGAATAGATTCATTAATTAACATAAAACCTAGAACTTATGAACATAGTTAATTAAATTAAAATTGAAAAACATTGAATTAATAATAAAATACCCTAAAAAAATTAATCAAGAATAAATTAAAAAATTCTGAATAAACCTAGTCGACACCTAGGTTTCATTTCACCTTTAGTTCTCATCATTTAAAACACAGGCTTCATGTCCTGAATATGGATCCTGATTTGGATCTGAAACGTCGACAATCTATTGACAAAATTGTGGCTAATCCAATCACTTCTGAAAAACAAAATCAATTGTTGGAGAGACCAAGATGCACAAATGCAACACAACTTTAAGTTGGTGAAGACAACTCTGAACTTCTGAATTTTTAGACTAGTGTCAACTAGTTGTGTTGGGTGTTCACTTTAATAATCTTCTTCATGGTTTCTCTCTCCTTATGCCAATGGAGACAACCTCAAAGAGTGGTGTCTCCTACTAACATAATGGTTTATTAGTTATGGAAGGAGCACAATTGTTAGTTCAATATTCCCCTCCTCTTATGTGGGATGTGTTGTTTGTGTGAAACAATAGTTAGATGTGCCTATCATGTGGCATCTTGGAATCACTTCTAGGACTATAAAAACTCATCTCTTCTTGTGTGTTATCCTACATTGGTTGTGAGGGTTGGTCTTCAAATCCATATAACTCAAAACATGCTATGATCATCATGTCAATGGAGGAAATGGCAAGGGAGTGGTGTCTCCTAATGGTTGATTGGTTGCAAAGTGAGTATGCATTCTTTCTCATCCTTCTCCTCCTCTTTAGTGATATACACTAGATAAAATCTTCCCTCCTCTTGTGAGTTATCCCACATTAGTTGTGAAAGTTAGTTCATGACTTCATATAAGTCTCTCTAGTCCATAATCGCATGCATGTTGGACTAGATGCATGTAGTCCAACATGAATGGGGGTGGTCCATGTCCAAGCTTTTACTATTTTTTTTACACTATGTTATATAAAAATAAATTAAATGTTATAATTTTTTTTTCTTCTTCTTTCAGTGATTTACATTGTTTTTTTCCTCAATTTATCTATTTGTTAATGTAAATTTAAAAATTAATTAATTAATATTTTTTCACTTTTCGATGAATGAATCGTTTTTAACTTTTTTATTCATGATGGTACCAATGGTCAAGGGAACGGTTTCAGCTAAGTCATAATTTTAACTCCAAAATTAAAATTGATGCTGCTTGAAGAATAATTTTTCACTTGTCAGGGCTTGGATTTTGAACAAGTCACAATTTTAACCACAAAAAAGGGGAGGTGCCACTAGTAGCACCACATTTTGAAACATGTGTTGATTTTGGTGTTTTTGACCCCAAAAAAATGGATTTTTGGGCTAGAGTTCTTATTTTGAGGTCATAGTTCTCGTTAAGTTGGTAACTATCTTGGAGGAGCTGGAGCAAGGGCCAAGGAGAAATCCAATCATGACTCAAGGTATTTAGTGGTTGATGTACATTTTTATCCACTATTAATATATATTTGCATGGTTTCCCCCTTCCAATGATGTTGTATCCAATCATATATGATAGATATGTTCTTTCCTTGAGTAGATCGGATTAGATCTAGATTGGATTTGAATTTCCTAATGCTTGAAGAGGTTTGAGTATTGTTATTTTTTGTCTCCTTATGTGCAGGAAGCAGGTTGCAGGAGTTGGAGTTGGATCTATGGAGCTACATCGGCTAGGATACGTAAGGGAAATTGTCAGTTTACAAGGTATTACATTCTATTTTCTAGCTTGAATATGAACAAATATGATAAGATCTAGTAAAAACCTTGTAGTGGTATATCATATAGTCTATCTCAGGTCATAGGAAGATCTGAGGGAGTGCCCACATATCCATAGGGGGGATTTCTCTAAAATAGAACTAGCACCTCCACTAAGGAAGGATCTTTGATTCTTCCTTAGTTTTGGATTACCTCTTGTTCTTTTCACTTTTAAAACTTATTATGTAGTTTTTTTCTTCCTTGTCACTCACTTGGGGATTAGATATATCAAATATAAACCAAATCTAGGAATTTTTTTCTTGATTTTACAAATGGTCGCACTCTTCCTTTGGGTACCAGAGAAATCGGTCATGAGATGCTCATTGACATCCTATGATTATCTTTCTGATAGTCGTGCTCTACAATATAGTTGGGTGTTGACTACCATATAGGTGACTATTTTCAATTTTTTGGAATGTGTCTTGTCAAATCTATACTTTTCCTGAGTCTGTAAACCTATTAAAGGTCTGGTAACCTTCATCTAATCCTTGTTTGAGCCTCTTGTTTGTTTTTTGTGTCTTCAAGTAAATTTGAGATGTTTGGGTGTTTTTGTTGAGCTTGTTAGTTTGTGTGTTATTGGTGTATGTAGAGTCGTGATCTAGGCAACATTTACAACATGTCTTTCTAGATCTGGTAGTGTGTTTTTCTTCCCTTCACCTCCAGTTTCTGTGTGTTAAGAGGTTTTGCATTGCTATATCCTTGTCCAAGTTTTGGGTTTTGATGGACATATAAACATTGGTGTGTGTTGGATTTCATCACTACTAGACCTTAGATTGAAGTACATTTGGGTCGTGACTACCCTACAGGTGACTTTTTTTTCAATTTTCTGGAGTGTTTCTTGTCAGATCTGTACTTTTCCTAGGTATGTAAGCCTATTAGAGGTATGGTAACCTTAATATAATCTATTTCTGAGACTCTTGTTTTTTGTTTGTGTCTTCAGATAAATTTGAGGTGTTTGAGTGTTTTTGTTGGGCTTGTTGGTTTGTATGATCTTGTTGTCTGGTGAGTCGTGACTTGGGAAACATTTCCAACATGTATTTCTAGATCGAGTAGTGTGTTTTTCTTCCCTTCACCTCCATTTTATGTGTGTTGGGAGGTTTTTCATTGTTATATCCTTGTCCAAGTTTTGGGTTTTGATCCCATATAAACATTGGAGTGTGTTGGATTGCATCACTACCAATATCATGCATCCCTTAGTTTTTTAATTTTGTTGGTTTGATTTTCTTTTTCAGTTTCTTAATCAGATTAAAGAAAAGAAAATTTTGCATTTCATAAGTGTGCTAAGGTAGATATTTTGAGTAACTTGCTTCAAGATTGCATTAGTATTGTTAGTGTTGAGGATTTTGTTCATTTGCTTTGATTGTATTAAGTGGTTATTAAGAGAGTGTGAGGTTTCCTTTTTGGTTTAAAAATATAAAAAAGAAAAATATGCTTTCCTTTCCTTACATAGAGTTCATCGAACGCAAAATTTTCATCCCTTGCATACATACTTTTACTTCTTTTGGAATGGAAAAGTGTCAAAACATCACTGAAGTAGTATTTGTTTCCCTTGAGTAATCAAAGACATAAGAAGAAAAAAAGATTAATTTAGTATTTAGGGCCTTGGTGTAGGATTGGAGACTAAATTCTCCAAGGCCACAAAACAAAAACTAGAGAGTCATTAGTGAGTGTTAAATCCATTGCCACAATGAGTGCTTGCCAGGAAGCTCCTCTAACATGGGAGTTAAGAACGAGGTCACATTGGGGAAAGTAGAGTGATGCACCCTCTCTACTTGTCTTGGTGTTTGTTGGACTACCTGGAATACTATGTGTACGAGGGCTTCGAAAGTGCCCACACCTCTCTGGGAGGTAGCACTTCTTGAAGCTTTAGGATTAGTTTCCCTACCCATTCATGTGGTCTGACTTACGATTGTTCACCATGTCGTTGATTATGAGGTGGTAACCATAGTGCCCTTTCCTATCTATCTACAAAGGTGACTATGGGTGGGAAGTGTCAGCGGTACCTGGGGAAGATTTTGAACCTTTGTTTCACTTCCCCCATAGGGTGCCTATATTCACGAAGGTAATTACAGCGATAAAATATATTACATGTGGGTTACCATAACTATTCCTCACACGTTTGTTGGTCAAGATTTTGGGGAATTGAAATCCCCCAAAGGATTAGTTTTTGAAAGGCCCCCTTTATCCATTGGTTTTTCTTTTGAAATCTATATTTGCTAATGGTGTGATTTGTGGTGAATTATATGTCTACTTCACCATAGTTTATTTATTTTCTCTTTGGATTAAAACAATTTTTTTATTGTGGTTGGCCAACTTCTTCACCAGTGTCATAGACCCTTTACTCATTTAGATGAATAGACCTTTTGGTGATTTCTTATCAGTTTTTAACAATCCTCATATAATGTCAATCATGAGTGATTTATCCAATATGGTATGTGATGTAGAAAATCTGTAGCAAGGGTAAGAAAACTTGCATCTCTAGGGGTTGTTCTAGATTATAGACAAAAATGGGTAAAAGGTAAATAAAACTTACTTTAATCAATGGATCCACATTCATTTAAATCTAACTCTAGGGTAAAATCATGAAGGTGGGTTATAGTTTTGTGAGAATCGAGTCTCCAAAATTCTTAGCATCCTTTTTTCGGCCAAACTCCTAGTTCTTTCGGTCAAAAGACATGTTTTATCAGTCAAAACATTTTTCGACCGAACGATTAGACATCAAATCGAAGGTCACCCTGACGATGCCCTCAACAATGTAGAAGATTTGTCAGACATTTTTTTTTCGTTCGATGTACACTTTTTGGCTGAAAAAAACTTTCATCTGAAAACTTTGTTCGACCGAAAGATTATTTCGACCGAACAATTTGTTATATATCCCCTGCATCCCATCCATTTGAACGTTTTACAAACTGTTTAGTCCTATTGGTGGTGGTTGTTGGTGGTGGTGGCTGGTCGTTGTTGTTGTTGTGGTTGGCGGCTGGCGACTGTTGTTGTTGGCATTGGTTGGTGGTTGTTGGAGGGTGGTGGCTATTGTTGTTGCTAGTGGTGGTGGTTGTTGTTATTGTTGTTGGTGGCGTTGGTTGGCAAGGACTCCAACTACAACTAACTCTAATATTTGCTCTAGTTGTTATGTAATTAATTTTTTGTTTAAATTATAGTTTTTAATATGGTTGGTCAATCAAATTTGGCATGTCTATGCGGGCATGTCCATGTACATGGACATGGATGAATTCAGCCATGTCCATGTACATGGACAACGGGCCTATCCATGTACATGGACAGGGCCAATTTTTGCCTGTCCATGTACATGGACAGGGATGAATTTGTCCCTTCATGAAATGGACAACGGGCTTATTAATATTGTGTATTGTCAACTCAACTAGATAAATACATAATAGTGAGTGTTTCAATTATTTGTGGTATTGTTTTGAAATTATTTTTTTAGTGGTAATAATTTTATAGATAGTTTTATACAATTGTACATCTAAGAGGAATGAAGGAGTATTACAAAGAAATGAAATACAAACCATATTTACAAAAAATATTATTAATTAATTTAATGAGTTAAAATCATGGATATTTGAGTTTGGTATACAAAGAACTAGGATATGTGTATTGTGATATTTTTCGGGCATGTCCATGTACATGGACAAGGATGAATTTGGCATGTCCATGTACATGGACAAGGATGAATTCGTCCATGTCCATGGACAGGGATTTCATCACCTAGTGTCTTTTCGTTAGAACTATTTATCACAACTTCACTCATTCCCTGAAGTGGACTTCACTTCCCACTTGCAATGATTGTTAGGAAGTCACTTTGACAATTCTGATTATGATTTCTCATGGTGGATTTAATGACCAGTTAACTAAAAAAAACTTATCATAATTTGTTCTTTTCTATTATTGTGAGAGAGGTTATCATCTTTAGGATAGTTGGTCTTTCCTTCCTAGGGAGTTTTTATTTTATTTTCTATATTTACTTTAGTTATACACCACATATTGCACCCACACACTATATTTTGTTATTTCACTTTTGTGGCCCTATCCATGTACATGGATAGGCCATGCTTAAAACGAAGTTCCATTCAATCCTGTCATAAACTTTGTCAAAATTAATCTTGAGGAAGAGAACTTTCATTTAGTAATGAGATTGTCCAAGATGAATTGACCCTAAATAAAAATTGTTTATTTATATCTTACAATTCTTTTAGGAAATAACTTTGATTTTATTGGTTAGAGCATTAGCTTGAACCTTATTTGCTACATCGATAGCGTGATTGGTCTCCATCCACCACCTATCATGGCCTACTTTGCCCCCTCTCAAAATAACTTGTTTAAACTTACATCACCTACTCACCCACACTATTCACACTTACAAATTACTTGCACATTTTAGTAGTTTGGCTCCAATTAGGACATACTTTTATAAAACTAACAATGAATGTTAAAATTTCAATTCATGAAAAGCATATCCGAACTGAATGCTTTAGCCTACAAATGAAACTTAATATATTATTAAATACCAATAAGACCTTCATATTTTATAAAAATAAAACCATAAAAGTATAGATTAGGAGTAGAGACGCATCATATCCGATTTTAATATCAATCCAAATCACTCATGTAGAACTGAAAAATACTAATTCCGAAAATAAAAACCAACTAACTTGAAATCTGTAATAATGATCACATAACTTCTCATTAACCTCAAAAGAATGTTTACAATAATACAAAAGAAGAGAGAAACAATATTAGAAGGTAGGTTCTCTAAATGTGTTAGCCTATGGCTTACCTTACCAATCACTAAGTTTAATTGTCACCTATATTTGTATTATTCATTTATGATATTAGTAATATATTCTCAAGTGATGACTAATGAGTTAGTTAAGATTTCCTAGCCTAGTCATCATGCATGATTTTAGGATCTAGAAAAAATCTCTCTATGAGGTAGTATCACCCATTGTACTATAAATATGTACCATTGATGTGAATACTAAAAGTGTTGGTTCGTGATCATTTTTTGTCATTTTGTTGTTATTGTTTATATATTATGAATTGGTATCATAGCTTCTTATGGTCTTAAGGGTGTGATGTCTTCATGGTATTTTTCCATGAGTGATTCAGAATCTGAGTTGATGGATGATAGTTACTCTTGCCATGTCAAAGAAATTCTAACTTCTCAAGCACGATATGATCTGCCTCCTCTGATCAGTAACAATTCGTATGGAACATAAAGATCTGTTCACAATCAACATCAATCACATTACTAAACTGTGAGGTATCTCTGATCTGTAGTATTTGGGTCTCATAATAATTGACATAATTAACATTTGCATCAATCAGCACCAATGATTTACACAGTGATAGTGATCTATCGATCTGTTGTAAACAAAAAATATATATTATATTTAGATGTTCCACTATAGATCTTAGCAATTTTTCGTTTAACTTACAAATGGCAATTTGTCACAATTTTTTTCAATTACACAAAGGAAGCGAACGAATCTTCTGCAACACAATCGATGTCATCGTTTACAATAGTTGTGATTATAATCCATATCACTGTTGCACCTTACAAATATTGTTGTAAAGCTGTGAATTCTCGCTATTTCTACACAACTCCTGAGATGAACGGGATCTTCTTGAAGGCAGGTTATGAATAAGACCCTGGTGGAATGCTCTCATTTCCAACATCCACTCTTGTGATTAGTCGCGGGCTTCGTGCAAATATGAGATATTTTTAGTGTTCAGTATGTTATCCAATCAGATGATCCATGCACAAAGATATTTCCCAACAAAAATGCTCAACCATCTACACCTACAGATTTCATATACGCAATCTATATCCACAATGAGAGTGTGCAGCGAAAGAGAATGAATTGGCGAATATCGGAGCAAATACTGTAGAATTTTGCAGTGGCGCTTGCCTATTCTAAAGATCCAGAGATCCGATTCCAACAGCGCGGGCTGCATGATCTACGGTTTTGTCAGATATTACAATCACTTCTGTGAGATTTAGATCTCAATCGCAGTATCTTTTCATGGTAGAGGCCGCAGTCATAGTTTCTTAGAAGTTTTTTTTCATATATTCAGAATTGTCACAGAGGAAGAGATGAACGGAATGCCAAGATGTTCAAGAGTACAACCTTCCCTCACACTTAAAAGATATGAAGCCGGTGAATTCTTGAGGAAAGAAATTGTATTCAACAGATTTAGTCATTTTTTGAAGAACTTATAATATTTAGTGGAAAATCCTTATTTCCAAGTTTTGTTTTTATAATTTTCTTGGTATTCGCACGGCCTCTAGAAAACTAACATTGTCGGATTCATTATAGTTGAAAAATTTGGTTGTGAGTTCTAGGATTTTGCATTTCTCTTGAAAACCCGGCAACAGTGATCTAATAAAATGGGCATCTTTTTTGTGTGAGAATCTAATATGTGTCATATAATCTAATGGCAGAAGTGTTCTCAGATACACACTTTTATTAAATAGGAAAAGAAATTACATAAGAGACTTTGCAAGAGTTTACACCCGAACAACACAATACTCTTGCAATGAGCTATATATATAAGTTAAATGTCCTAACAAACTCTAGATATGGATCACTTATTAAATAAACAAGTGTCAATTTACAATTAATGTTATCATAACAATCTTTTAACAACACTCCTAATTTAGATCCTAAGATATGACACCTTTCTAGAGTCATATCTTTTACAACAATATTGTATTTTTAAAAGTCTTCATTTATTAATCAAATATTCTAGATTATTAATTTAATGTTCTAAATTAATAATCATTTTATTCTAACTTTATAAACTATAATATTTGTATTTTGGATTATCTAACATTCCCCCCTATGATCCAAAGATACATTATAACAGATACCAAGTTTATCTCTGAACTTAGTAAATTTTATTCTGCCAAGAGGTTTCATGAAAATGTCAGAGATCTGATCTTCTGAAGGTCAATAAATTGGCTTGATGACATCCTTTGCAATGAGTGATCTGATATGATGATACTTGGTGTCCATGTGCTTTGTCTTTGAATGAAAAACTGGATTCTTGGCAAGCTTAATGGCTGACTGGTTGTCGATGAATAATGATGTAGCTTCTGCTTGAGAAATGCCCAATTCTTGTAAAATCCTGCATAACCAAACAATTTCACATGTTGCTTCCCATGCTGAGATGTATTTTGCTTCTGCTGTAGAAGTAGCCACTATAGCTTGTTTCTTACAATTCCAAGACACTGTTGTTGAACCCATGTTCATTAAATAACCTGATGTTGATGCTCGGTCATCAATACTTTCGGCAAAGTCGGCATCTGAAAATCCACCAAGTACAAAAATTTTAGTCTTTTTGTAAAGAAGACCAAAATCTTTTGTTCCTTGGATATATCGAAGAACTCTTTTGGCTACATTCCAGTGGTTGTCCCGTGGTTGTTGCATAAAACGGGAAAGAATACTGACTACATAAGATAGATCTGGGCGAGTGGTTGTCAAATAAATCAAGCTAGCAATCAACTGTCTATAAATAGTACTGTCTACCAATTCCCCCCCTTCAAATTTTGAAAGTTTCAAGTTTTGCTCCATAGGGGTAAGAGATGGTTTGCAATCCTGCATGCCAAACCGTTGAAGAATTTATGCTGCATACTTACTCTGAGAAACAAAAATATGATGTGGACGTTGGAATACTTCAATGCCAAGATAGTAGTGAAGGAGTCCCAAATTGGTCATCTTAAAACCTGCATGTAACTCCTTTTTCACCTATTCAATATGATCATCATTGTTTCCTGTAATGAGAAAATCATCTACAAACATAATAAGAATCACCAGATAAGGACCTTGTTGACGGATATACAAAGTATCATTAGATTCACTGCGTTGAAAACCAACCTTCCTAACATATTCATCCATTTTGGTATACCAAGCTCGAGGAGCTTGTTTTAACCCATATAAAGCCTTAATTAATTTGCAGACTTTATGTTCCTGCCTTGCAATTTCAAAACCTGGTGGTTGTTGCATATATACATCTTTTTGTAAGTCTCCATTGACAAAAGCACTTTTTACATCCATTTGATGAACTTTCCAACCTTTATGAGTGGCCAATGCAAGTGTTAATCGAATGGTATTCCATTTAGTGGTAAGAGAAAAAGTTTCCTCATAATCAATGCCTTCCTGCTGCGCAAAACCTTTAGCCACAAGTCATGCTTTATACTTGTCAATTTCGCCATGTTGGTTGTATTTAATTTTGTAAACCCATTTGCATCTGATGGGTTTAACACCTGTAGGAAAATCAACAAGTTTCCAAGTGTTGTTATCAATTACTGCTTGATATTCATCAACTATAGCCTGTTGCCATTCTTTATGTTTTACTGCTTCTTTGTATGTGGAAGGTTCAGTAAAATCATTTGCTGCCAAGACAAAATTCCATTCATTGTTGTGTGATCCCCTTGTTCATGTTTTATTCTGCTCATCAGGCCTTACATCTTTCAAAAGTTGAACTACCCATTTTGGTAGTTGATGTTCACTGGTTTGGGGATCTGAATTACCATTATTGTAAATTGGATTAATGTAAACTGACGTTCGTCGATCAGTTGAAGATTCTGGAGGTGGAGAACCATTATCAGATGAATTGTTGTTGTTAGGAGAGTCGGATGAACTGATGAAAGACCCAGATGATGTTGTTGAAGTAACTGGACTGGATGTATCATCTTCAAATGAAGGAAAATCAAGTTCATACCAATTATGTGAATTTGGTTTTCTTTGTCTTTGATTTCCTTTAGTTTCTAACTTTTGAAGAAGACTTTTTATTTCTTCAGCACTTTTACTTTCAGTTTCATCAAAAATTACATCCCTGCTCACAATAAATTTTCCATTGGACAAAAGTCGATACCCTTTCTTCTCATCAGAATTCTCAATCATTGTGCATTTCAAGCTTCTTGAGTCAAGATTAGTTCATTTTTCTTTCGGAACTAAGGAATAACATACTGATCCAAAAACTCTAAGATGTTTAACTTGATATTTGAAACCAAACCATGCTTCATAAGGTGTGATTACATCCAAAGAAGCAGTTGGAGATTTGTTCCTTAAGTAGATAGCTGTATGGATTGCTTCTGGTCAATATGGAGAACTTAACCTTTTAAAACTTAATATGGATCTTGCCATTCCTAACAAAGTGGGATGCATTTGTTCTGCGACTCCATTTTGCTGAGGAGTGTAGAAATTAGTAAGATGTCTTCTTATCCCATTGCCTGTGCAATAAGTGTTGAATTCATTAGAAGTGAATTCTCCGCCATTATCGATCCTGAGTGTGCCTATCTTTTCTTTAACTTCGTTTTCAACAAGTTGTCGAAAAATCTTAAATTTTTCAAATACTTCTGACTTTTGCTTCAATAATTAAACCCAAGTTATTCTACTGAAATCATCAACAAAGAGTAAAAAATATTTGCAACCACCGAAAGAAATTTCTAGGGGTCCACAAACATCGTTGTGAACTAGTTGCAACCGTCGATTTGCATGCCATGAACTTGTTGAAAAACTTTCTCGACTCTGTTTTCCATAAATGCATGCTTCACATTTTGAAGTTCCCTTTTTGAAAGTGGGAAGTCCCTTAACCATCCCTTGTTTTTGCAGTTGAGAGACACTTTCAAAGTTGAGATGTCCATATCTCACATGCCACAATATGATAGGGGAGATACATGTACTCACTATTCCTGCAAAGTCTGAATGTCTTGGAATAACTGTTCCTTTCATCCTTAATAGTTTTCCATCTTCATAACCTGTCATCATTGTTTTCATATTTTGTTTGACTGAATTAATCTTAACTAAGCCATGTTCCATAATCACCTGATGTCTTGCTTGTCGAATTGTGACTAAAGACAACAAATTCTTTTTGAAGGTGGGTACATACCATACATTTGAAATCATTTGTTCTCCAATATCAGGTAAATAAACTTTAACTACTCCTCTTCCATAAGGAGTATGTTTGGTATTATCTACAAGAAAAACAGAATTAAGATGGTATTCTTGAAAATTCTAAAAGAAGTCACCTCTGAAAGTCATGTGTTGAGATGCTCCTGAATATTAAATCCAAGCATCTTCATAATCACTTTGAAAATCAGTGGAAATTTGTAATGTTGAAGATGAGGTAAACACATATTCTGAATCATCATCATTTCGTTTATTTTCAAATTGTGTTGTGTTTTGATCAAACTTGGAGATTTTATCAATGGAAATTCGACAATATTCTGCATAATGACCAACTTTGTTACATCTTCTGCAAACAATTTGACTGAAGTCTCTCCCTCTGTCGAAATTTTGTCCTCTGCCCCTGCTTTGATTTCTGTGTGGAGTTTTTCCTCTGCCTTGACTATTGCCTTGAAAATAGCCTCTGCCTTGACTATTTCCTCTTGCATGAAAATATCCTCTGCCTTGATTGTTTCCTCTGCCTTGAAAATACCCTCTTCCTTGACTTTTGTCTCTACCTTGATTGTTTCCTCTGCCTTGAAAATTGTTTTCTCTACTTTGGCTTTGACCACGAACTTGTACAAAATTTCCTCTTCCTCTGCTACTATAACTATCACTTGAAGACTTACTTGTGCTTGCTTCTGTGAGAAAAACATCTTCTCCAACTTGTTTTTTCTTTCCAAAAGTTTTGTTGTGTTGAGATAATAGTTCACTTAGTTCATCAAATGTAATCTTGTCTAACTTGCCAGTTACTTGTAAAGTTTCCAAAAAATGTGTATAGGAAGAAGGCAATCCAGTGATTAATATTGTGGTCATGAAACTATCATCTACTGCTTGAAAACCAACATTTAGTATTTCCTGCTTAATGTTCTTAAGTTTGGAAATATATTCATGTACATCACCTCCTTCAGTCAATTTCTGTTGAAGCAACTTTAATTAAAGATCAACTTTCTTGGATTTAGGCTGAGTATCAAATAAATCTTTAAAAACTTTCAAAGCAGACCATGCATCAGTAGTATTTTCAATGTGAACACACATCTCATCATTAACTGAAGATTTAATAAGTGCTAATGCTTTGGCATTTTTAACTTCCCATTTTTCTAATGTAGCTGCATCTATCGGGTTAGTTGGCTTAGTATCTTCATTACAGATATCACGCCAAAGTTCATTGTAAATGAGAGTGCTTTCAATGAGACGTTTCCATGTCTTGTATGATTTTGTGCCTTCAAGTTTATCGGAGTCGGAGAACAAATTAATTAATTTCGACATTGTAGTTGTTGAATTTAGGCACCAAAAAAGGAATCAAGCAAAGAGATATCAAGATGAGAAACACACTAGACACATCACACAAAAAATGATCTATCGGGGCTTGGCCTTGACCCTCGTATAGTCGTTGAAACAAGAGAAAAATGACTAAGCTTGGCACTGGACTCTAGTCAAATTCCAAGGAGCTTTCAAAATTTTACACTTTACAATACTCTGGCAATTTTGCCCCCCCTCAAAGTAAAAATACTTTGAGTTAAAAAAAAAAAAAAAAATTGTTACTCCCAAAAAAAATCACTTGATATGCTTGAATCCTTTGATATACCAGCAAGTAAACTATGGCCTTTGACAAAAAAATCAAGCTGTTGCCAAGGAAATTTTTGTCTTTGAATTTGAATCTGCATGCAATAGCTCCAACAGCTTCAGTTCTGGTCAAGATTGTACACTGGAGTGATGTCTTAGATCACTAAATATTATGCTACTGAAGGCAAGTGAGAATTGCTACACAAATCAGAGGATCGAGTGGCTTTGGATGTCGTTCTGAAGCAGCAAAGACTCAAATCAAGAAACCACTGCAATTTTCACATCATATTAATGAAGAGATTGAACGCCAATTGCTCCACACAGACTGTTTCCATCTCTCTTCAGTTCAAAATGGATCATGCACATGGATGGAGGAGTTGATTCCTTCCCCATGTCAGTTAAGAATGGATCGGTGTGCACATAGAATGAATCGCACGCATGGATGGAGGAGTTGTTTCCTTTTTAGACTCTAGAGTTCCTGTGTAGAGAACGTTCTGACATTTATTTCCTTGCAGACTCAAACTCGAGACTTGAGCCAACACAATCTTTAATGATGCCAACACAGGCGCAGAAGAAAAAACGGAGGAGGAATCGCCTGTACTGAAAATTTAATATACCAAATGGATACCACACAGAGGGAACGGTCAATGTCAACAAGAGATAGCCAAGGGTATGGAACACATACAGCCTCTACTGCGATGGGTAGTGTGATGACAAAAGACGACTATTATGGGCTTTCCAAAGCATCTGCAAGAGGATATCCCACCTAAGATAAATACATCCAACAAGTTGATGGGACCTCAACCAATGTTCAATTCACCCCTTCTAACACCAGATTCAACCAAAACAGAATCACGCAAGTTCTTTATTACATGTTGATGCTTTTCACAGTTGTGTGTGTATTCTTATCACAGTTTTAAGAATATAACAGTGATAATTTAATATAACATTAGATTGGAGAAGTTGTGAGCGTTTAACACAAGAAGTTACTTTGCCAAAAACTTATTCGCCATGGACAAATTTGTCAATTTTCAGGATTTTCAATTTGCAAAATCAGTTTGTCTGAGTCTTATGACTGAAATCTGTAATGTTGAAGTAAAGTAAAAAAAAAAAAATATTTCCCCTTTTTAAAAAATTTGAACAATAACTGACCAATTTACTGACAGAGTATGCGCCGACGTTTTCCCTTGGCTTGTAGTGCTGGGATCTCTTCCTCTGATCATCTAATCTCCTCTTTAGTTCATCAGCATTACTGGAGCTCTGATACTAAAATAATGGCAGAAGTTTCCTCAGACACACACTTTTATTAAATAGGAAAAGAAATTACATAAGAGACTTTGCAAGAGTTTACACCCGAACAACACAATACTCTTGCAATGAGCTATATATAAGATAAATGTCCTAACAAACTCTATATATGGATCACTTATTAAATAAACAAGTGTCAATTTACAATAAATGCTATCTTAACAATCTTATAACAATACTCCTAATTTAGAGCCTAAGATACGACACATTTCTAGAGTCATATCTTTTACAACAATATTGTATTTCTAAAGGTCTCCATTTATTAATCAAATATTCTAGATTATTATTTTAATATATTCTAAATTAATAATCATTTTATTCTAACTTTATAAAAGATGATATTTGTATTTTGTATTATCTAACATAATCATGCCACTTCTCAGTGAAAAATATATCTAGAGTTTTCCCAACATCCAAGAATCAAACCCATGATTGTTTGCTCACTGATCAACCCATAGATCGAACTCACCCTACATCAATCTTCTCTCTGCTCTCAACTCACCTCGATCAACATCTACAACATTTCAGAGTGATCCATTAGACCCTGTTGATCCAAGCGAGCTCTGAAACTACTACCCCAACTTTAAAATGGCCTCAAGAAAATAAAGTTGTATTTTGTATGCGCTTTGATGGATCACGAGTAGTTTTTTTGTGAGAGTGCACACCAAGGTCTTGACCAATAGAATTGTTTGCATAAATAACTGCATATTCTGTGCAAGAAACAGTGAATCCTTTTGTGGGTAGAGAACAAATTTTGAGTATGTGGGGACTATTGCAGTGGTGGTTGTTTTTGGAGCCAACAAAATCATCGTCATTACTCACTGTGGTGATTTGCGGGCTATATTATCCAGGAAACAATCCTGTTGTTTTATCACTAAATCATAAGTCCGATTGATTTAGTCTGATTGACCAGATGAAATGGCCTTTTCTCCAACATAATTGTTCCAGGAGCCATGCACGCACATGCCTGAGACTCCACACATCTGTAGATTGTAAATATCTCTCTCCCAAATAACTCACTAAGACTTAAAAAAATATTGTTGATATCTGACACTTGATAGCCCATGTGCCAAGAGCATACAAAAAGAGATCATGTAGATATCCAACTTCGATGATCTCCAACGCACGAACATACAATTCAACATGATTCAATCAAACAATTTCATATTGGATCACCATCTCTCAGATCAACTCACATAGGAGGATATTTATAGCAATCTGGTATGTGCATATCGATTTTACTATTCCTCCTATACAAATGATTTTCCTCTCAGGATTTGGTTATGTAATGTGTCTTATCCTAGACTTCAAGGGTGATTTTAAGAACCCCCTAAATTTATATCTAATAAATGGGTGAATCCCCATGATACATAGGAAAAAATGAAGGCTATTTTATCAATTATATAATATTTATATATATATTTTTGGTGAATCTTTTAGTCAATTATATAATCTTGTAAAATCTTGGCGAATCTTTCACTGAACTATAAAATATTGTAAAATCTTAGCTAATCTTTCACTGAATTATAAAATCTTGGCGAATTTTTCACTGAATTATAAAACCTTGTAAAGTCTTGGAATTTTTTTTGATAAAGTATAAAACCCATATATAATAATAGGGAAATGTGTTCATTAAAATGTAGTATACTCATTTTACATATTTGGAAAGTGACGTAGTCTTGGATGACTAGGATCCCTCATCAGAGTGGGTTGTGGAGAGTCAAGCACCAGCATTTGACAATGAATACCTTTCTTTGATGAACTTGGACCCATTCCACAATGAAAGGATTTGAGCATTGGATGTATATCACTACCTTCAAGGCCAAGGGAATCAATCCAAAATCCCATTGTAGAATCTAGTCATGTTGAGAACGTAGAGGATACAGATTCAAACGATTCTACCATATGATCAAATTGTAGAGTCTAGAGTCTAGACTATGGTTATTCATTATTAGTATACTTATTTTTGAACCCTAGAGGCCATTTAGAGCCCCTTTGTTGATGTATTTTGGTTCAAATATGTATTCAAATCAATCCTATTTTGATTATATGCACCCTTGCCATACACATGAGAAACTTTGCATATTCGTGTATAATGGTTTGGATTCATATGGATACACGTGAATATATATGTTTTTCTCAAAATTTAAATATTTTTTTTGGTCAACCAGTTTTGTGGTCTGTTTTTTTTCCAGTTCAGATCAAGGTAAGATTTTTGGGGTCGACCAATGTAATGACCAGTCTGGTTCTAATAACATTGTTGTATATTGACCCTTTTTGTTCATGGTTTGACTGGTTTTGGTCGTTTATGGGTCCAAAAAGTAGAATAGTTAACAATTCCTAAAAATAACATTGGTAGATAAATGATTAGCAAAATCTCCAAATCCACAACATGCCTAACAAGATTAAATATGGCTAATTTTAAAGACAACAAATATACACACTATGCTTCATATTTATTTTTTCCTCTGAGTAGCCTTTTGATTTGGTGATTCTTATTTGTTATACACTTCATCTATTCTGACCCTTAAACCCTTACCATCCAGAATTAAGGTAAGAGGCAGAAACTCTTATAACTGCAAAAATCAATAGATAAAACCAATATGCTCCATATTTAATTCTTATGATGTTTTGGCCAATCCTCTTCATCCTATAACTAAGTTGTAATAGCCAGAAAAGCCATCAACAAAAACAGTGACAATTCTCATTCATTCAATACTTCATGTCAGAGAGATGTACAACCCCTGCATACATATACAGCAAATGATTGTAAAGTATTTCCAATAGTATATGTTGCAGAGTGAGTAATTGTGATGTGACATGAAAATTGAAAAGCATGTACAATAGTTTAAACAAAATTTGTATAAAAAATGGACAATTGAATATGCACAAAATGGATTGCACCCACTAAATTTGGCAAACACTCCTAAACTTAAACCCATTACTAAATATTGAAGAGTGAAATTGCCAGAAAAATGGCCATTACAAGTTTAATATTAGCCTTAATCTTAACAAACCCAAGAACTTGCCTCAAGCAAAACTCAAAACTCTTGCAAATTACCAAAAACATTTAAATAAATGTTGATCCACATTACACATAAATAGTCAAAATCATACAAAAACTATGCTAATGATCACACCAAGGATTAACGTAATGGTTTCATATTGTAAATCTCCCATGCAATTGTTCTACCTTATTGCATGGGCCTTTCTATTGCTCTAGCTAACCAATATCAAGACTAATAAAATTAGGAGTTCTATGCCTTTTACAGAGTCTCTGCATATATATAGGATGGCGGGCAATAACATTTAAAATGAGGATCCATTCATAAATCTTATGTAAGAAATTGATCAGGTATCCTTAAAAACAAAGAGAGTTTGGACTTCAAAGTAGGTCCATCATAATTCCTTTTTTTTTTTATGTAATTCCTGTCTCATCACATCTTTACATCATTTGATAGAAGCACCTCAATATACCATTCTTGCAGTGTGCATTTTAAACTAAAAACAAGTAGAACATATAATCCATGATTGAAGCTTTCTGAAACAAGAGATAATTTCATTTCTCTTTGTTTATAAAGTATTAGTGATTTCATCCAAATAGATTATTGTGCATCTCATTAAGAAGCTCCAATGATGCAATCATCCATTGTTGTGATTATGCAAACACCTATTGTTTAACAGAATATAGATACACGCTACCAGTTCCAAAACCATAAGCATGAATACCATAATGTGTGCATCCTACTTTAGGCAAAACCTCGCTATCATATTCTTGTGCATAAGCCTCGACTTCCTTTAAACTCAATTGAGGTGCTCCCATCTAATTATTTAAGTGAACCCCACTGCCAAAAAAATTAGCAGCCTGTTGTTGAGCATATGTTGTTGCTTGCTACTGAAGTGCCTCAAATGTTTAGGTGCTTGAGAGTATTATGGTAGCATTGGATAGAGGTCTTCAGGATCAAAGACACTCTTGCAAACCCAGAAACACTACCTGACTTGGGTTTCCATGTCATACATTAAAGTCAGTGTAAATGTGACCTTCAATTTTAATTAGAAAGTCAGTTTGGCAATATCTAGAGCTTGTCAAGCAATGAAACCAAAGAGATCCAAAACTCTGCCAAAGCTTCCAATGCCATCTATTTGGATACAAGTAGCAAATCAAACAACATTGTTTATGGAATCTGAAATTCAACCACCATATTTATGAAAGTATAATTGCATTAGAGGAATGTTGGTCTCATGTTAATAGGTTTCCTATGATGTACACATAGGAACCTAGTGCATAGACCATTTTTCTCTTCACTCAGCTAAGTAGAGCTCATTTCCCTTTCTAAATAATCAATAAGTCTTTTCAAACAAAATACAAAATAAACATAGTAGATCCTAAT
>JASDQU010502342.1:55858-67832 GCA_032191745.1 Picea mariana
ATGATGATAGATCATTTTGTCTTGATATTTTCTTCCCACAATCGGTGTTTGACATCTCAATAAATATTCCACAATTGAAATTTCAAATTGATCTAGAAGCCAAAAGTGAAACCTGCAAGAGAAATAATATAAAATTAGTAAAATTCCTACCAAGTATAGAATATTCAATTTGAACAAAGCTAGTCTATTACTTTTTCCCAAATTTCTCCTCACATTGTGATATGCTTCAAGACCTAGAAATACTACAAAGCTTAATGGATATAATGAAAAGAGGTGCAAATCCATACATTAATATCTTGTGGATTAGGGATTAGGGAGTTGTATCTTGTGGATTAGGGATTAGGGATTTTATCATTAAGTACAATTTGGGAGGCAACATTTTGGCATCGTTTCCAGGGATAAATCCCAGTCACCTAGAAATTTGAAAACTATGCTTCATGATACATTTGTGAGAGTTTTGTATTGAAGACCTTTCTTCACATGGTAACTCCATGAAGTGAAAAAGCCTTTGTTCGTTACATATTTTGAAGACATTGTTGGGGTGAACATATCTGGATAGCCAAGGTTTATTGGGGTGATGCGAGGGAGAAGTTATTCGATGCAGTTGAGGACCTTAAGCTTGACAGCTTGGTAATGAGCAGCAGAGGCCTTAGGCAGCTGAAAAGGTATGTATTGTCTACATATTCTTTACAATTAGCCTTTTTAATTAACTGTTGGATAACACACCAGTGCACTAACCTACTGAAATATAGTAGGCACTCCATTTGTAATTAACTTTTGGATAGCACACCAGTGCAGTACCCTACTGAATACATAGTAGGCACTACATGTTAGTGCACTAAATTCCAATAGGGAAAAATCTCTGTAGGGGGTTTCACCATGGCTGATCTCAAGCACCCTATTGTTCCAACAAGTTTGGTTACCGTACTTAGGTACACTTGAGTTAATGTTTGATTTCTGATGGTTCAATTTTGTATTGCAGGGTTTTCCTTGGAAGTGTAAGTAATTATGTTATAAGCAACACAAACTACCCTATGACTGTTGTAAAGGAACCTAGATTCAAACCATGAAGATAATCAGTGCTTCATATATGACTAAATAAAAATCAAAGAAACCTTTTGAGTTATCTTGTTCGGAAGGCACTGGGATTTGAACATTACCTATGCCATTTTGATTTGCCAATTGTAATTGGTAAAGTTGGGAGAGATATGGTCAGTAAATGATGACAACACTCAATTCCTGTGAAGTTCATCAAATTTTATAGTTTTTATATATTTTGGTATCTTCGCCATAGCCAAACTAGTTTTTATAGTTTGGCCAAAACTTGTTTGTGTTACTAGTTGATCGGATATCTTGATACTAGTTTGGTTGAGGCTCCTTTTGTCACAGTGTATTTGTGCTTATTGATTAAACGTATTTATTGGTATTAGTATGATAATCCACGAGGTTAGTCAAGGTGCTTAGGATCACCCCTTATCACCAGCTAAGAGAAGGCTCTAATCTTATGTGAAATATACTTACCCTTTTTACTGATTTTGTTGCTTCCTTTGTGTAGAGATGAATTTTAAGAATAAAAGGAAATAATGGAAAAGAAAAAAAAAATGATGGCATATTCTTGACGAAATAATCTCAACCGAAGAACTATAATTTACCATATATTGAGATGCTATATTGAAATACCGTTTATACAATAACTTTTGAAATGGTAATAATGGAAAGATGAGATATGCATACTAGATAGAGTACTATTCCATTCTTTGTGGGAGAAAGGTTGGGTACTTAGCATTGTTTTTCAATATTTGGATGGTTCTCTTGCTTCTTTGGTTGTAAATTGACCGAGTCTTTAAAAAAAAAAATCATTTCATCACAGTAGCATGTACTATCATTTTGCCAATTTAGTT
Organism: Picea mariana; assembly: GCA_032191745.1. Classification (NCBI taxonomy): domain Eukaryota; kingdom Viridiplantae; phylum Streptophyta; class Pinopsida; order Pinales; family Pinaceae; genus Picea; species Picea mariana. The sequence continues at coordinate 57,760 of JASDQU010502342.1, forward strand.
GACGAGAGAAAAAAGATGGCATCTAGCATTAGGAAATTTAGGCAAGGGCATTACTTGATCTCAAAGGCACCCACCTTCCATGATTTTAACCTGCTCTACCTATAAAATCATGGTTCTTGCCTCATGTTGAGTTTGAAATGATCATCAATAGGGAAGGAAACCTAATGGTTGAGAGGCTTGCCAAACTTTGATTGTAAATTATTTTGTTTCCTCGGTCTTACTTTGCTCTCAACAATTATTATCGACAATGGAGAATTTTATTTTGGAATATTGAATTTATAGGTAATAGATTAGAACTATGACAAAGCTTCGCATTGGAATCATGAAAACGCCATGATTTCAACCTGTTGTACTTGTTAAATCACAATTTGAAACAAGAAGTCTGCAAGAGAAAAAGGCTTGTCTAGCCAGCCTTGGTGACATCCAAAAATGTAGGTGAAAAGATATGATAGTTACTGATACCTCCATTAAAAGGTGTGTATAAATATGTAGAATCAAAAAGAGCATCCTGGCATACAGTAAAACTCCTAAAGAATTGTTCTAGCAACAAATTCTTGGCTCATATAATCAAAAGAATAAAATTATTCAGAAAGACCTAGAAGTATGGTATTTTATCATGCATTCGAAGAAGGGAATCATAAAAGGACAAAAATCCATAGCAACCAAGGCAACTGAAATATGGGTTTCATGATTCAGAGTACATCAATTCACGATGGAACAACTTTAATGAAAACACAATAAATAGAAATCACCTGAACATGATCATGTGTCAATCAATTTCACTAAGAATCGCTTCTCAGTGTACATGCCCTATTATAAGTGATCTGCATTACCAGGAGCTTGGCACTGAATATCATAAATCATGAATGAGATTCACCGATCAAAGCCTAGATACTTAAATGCCAGTCATTAAGGGACTAAAACCTAGATCAACAAGCACAAAATTGTTTTTCATAAAAACCTATTCTACATAATTGAGTCCATTGAAAAGGTTAGGTTGTCTATGTACCAAATGATATGCATGTCATTCCCTGTGGGGATTTAACTTTTTGGAGTAATATGAGATTACAATAGTAGCATAGATTCCTAGGAAAAACAAACGCACAAAAATTGCTTCTACACTGATAACCTCTTTAGTATGAAAGGAATAAAACAGAATCTACCATTAATGCATTTCATACTATAATAGAATTTTCCATTACCACTTAACTGAGTCTAGATATCAAAGTGACTAGTTGAAAGGATTCTGCATAATGTCTTTCTTCCTATTAAAACTGAAGGCTAATTGATGCAAACTCATAACTATCTTTTGAGTGCATTTCACCTTTCCATTGGCAACATAAAAAATTTGCAAGTTTATATTCTATAGATAATTGTATCTTAACATGAAAATCCATCTCGTGGTTGTAGGAAAAAGTGTGCATACTGAGCTCAATATTATGGGAAATATCGGTTTCTTAAGCTGAATTTAAAAATCTTGTACTTGCCTCTGTTACACATTCTTTATGCCAGCTTCTTTGGCAGTATTCTCTTTGTCGGCAATGGTACCAAATAATGTCTGTGATTTATGATCTTTGGATGACTCAGACTTCCCAAACTTGCAAAGTTTTACAAATTCAACCTTGAGGGTATTTTTTTGTGTCTCAAAGTATATTAGCTTCAAGCTTTATTATAGCCCTCTATTTGAAATATTATTCAATGCATATTTTTCCATGAACAAGGGTACATGTATCAAGGTTGTACGGGCTCAGTATAAGGAGTGTTGCAACAGTCTTTCCAAGCACTTGTAAGGAATAAATAAACTGAAAATAAGGAGGTTGATAAATCATCTTCATCATGCACAAATAGGGCTGATAAATCACCTCATGTAAAAGCTATTATGCAGACAATAAATTTGTGCATTTATGCATTTAATCAAATCGTCATCATGCAAGCTTGTATAAGCTCACCCTCTTAAATTATGGATTCAAAATGAATCATTTTTAGGTGTTGTAGATTCATCCTCTTAGACTCTTACCATGCCAGAGGATATGTGCATTGGCCGGGGAATTTTTGTGGCATGACAAGACTGTCATAGGGGTCTCTGTTTCAAGTTTGGTTGAACATGATTATGCATAGTAGGATGAATAAGAATCAGTCCAGGCAAGTATCACATAAATTAATTGATAGACCACCCTAACCTCTAAGCCAATACACAAGCAGAGATGATCCTGGGCGAAATTCTAAGAATGTTTGCAACATGCTTTGAGTTCTCCGCTTCAAACTTTCTGGTTATCCTACAGGATATTACCCATTTCAGACTTAGAACAACCAGAGTTATGAATTTTTATCACAGATCGTATATAATTTTGTCATTTTCAGGGTTTCCAACAGTTAATTGGTAACATTGATGCAAGTCTACTATTCTCAAGTTCAATCCCTGTCTCATCCAACATACTTATGCACCCCAAGAGTGAGTTCTCCCTTTCTAGAGGTCTGGAATTGTGAGTGGAGGGCGTCCCTATCTAGAACAGATCTGAGTCAAATATTCATTAAAATCTGTAGATCTGTTCTTTGTGAAAGTTTAGTTAAAACGACAAATGGGATGTCTATAGAAGTGAGTTCCAGTGCCTTATTTGGGTTCATTGGGCTATGGGGTCAATTGGGACACTCCCAGGAATCCATTTTGGTTCAAAATCACAACATGTAGATTTGAAACCCTGAAATTCTTGCTACCTTAAGGTTCTTAAATGTTTCTGAAGATTACAGAAGTAGATAACCTTCACTCTAGCATGAAATCTTGAATTTGTCCAAGAAATTCCTCTTTAGATATGCAACCAAGCTTTGAGAAACAGATTGTTGCAAGAATTTTTTAATGAAGAAATACAAGAAATGAGAACGTTGTGTTGCCCAGCTCATGTTAGAAAATGAAACATATCCATAGCCAACTCTTAGCAAGATTTGGAGCAGAAAATACCCTGAGTATGCACCTCCGTCATCCATCCATGAGAAAAAAAAATGAAACTAAAACAAAGCATATAGATTTTGGTGGTGTTGTAATCGAGTTCAAAGGAATGGTATCTTTGGGATGCAAGCCGGATGAAGAAAGAAAAATCTAGTTCTGCAGACTTCGTGAAGGCTCTAAGATACCTACCATCCCCACACGAGGAATGTTAGTAGCCTACTCAAACCTAAAGAACTTTTTTATAAAAAATGAAGTTGCAGGGAACCACAAGCTTTTGACAGCAATTCAAGCAACCCATGTGTGGCTATATTGAAAATTCAATGCTCACCTTCTTCATGGAACTAGAAATGGAATTGGCCTTTTGCCACATTGTCCCTTCAAAATGTTTCTCATCCACCAACTCATCTTTCTTTGTTTCTCTACAATTTTATGTGTCCACATAATAATGAGCATCACTAATTGAATATGGACATAGTTGCTACTATAGGTGTCCCAGTCATGTTGTTGAGTGCTTAATGCCTTTTCCTAACAATGGTATTAAAGATCAAAGATTTGGAAATACTCCTTGATATTTGGTGTAGAATCTGTCAATGGGTAATATGTAAATTGTTGTAAACAAGGGAACTCCTAGTTATTGATGTCCAGAATTGACCAAAATTTAAACTGTAAACTGTTGTAAACAAATTTTATTGATGTCCATAATTGACCAAAAAGTTGACAATGGTGTTCGTAAACTCCAAGACATAGTATTTGAATTACAACAAATGGAGCTATATATTTGAAAGAAAATGGTGATGCCAGAACATGTGGGGGACTACTTGAAGGGAAGCCGCCTTTTGAGGTATGATGCATCTCAAAAATGTTTGAGAAATTGGTAGAATCAATTGGATCATTGAACTGTCAAGTGTATATTTCTCAAAAGTGTAATGATGAGTTGAAGTGAAGCATGTATGAAAACCATGTCAGGGAGCACTCATATCTATCATTGCTTATTCTAAGGCACCCACCAATGATGAAGATGAGGCCAAGGTAGATAGTCCTCTAAGAAAAACCCATAGAATATAGGTTTTGAAGTCAATATGGGGAGGCCCATGAGAAGCAAGGTAATGATGAGTCATTGAATCCAACATGAGGTAGAAATTAAGGTGTGGCTGACATAGAATGACAACAAAAGGTAATGGGGAAGGAAATGAGAAGTGTACTGAAGACTTTCCTTGTTCATACAATAAATGCAAGAATCACCTAGTAGTGCCTGAAAGAATTCCACTAGGAATGGTCAATTATTGGGAACACATATTTTAAATGACATATCAATAAACCACTAGGACAACTAGAGGTTAATATTGGGCAACACAGGATGAGTACGACTCACATAGGTACTAATAATTTGTAACTTGAATCAAGGTGGAACCAAATAGTCTCGTTGGGACATAAAGTTGACTCATCTTAGTTTCTCTAAACAAGAGAATTAAAGGGATGTTACCAAGAACTAAAATGATTAATATAAAAGCACAAGGCCCTCCAAGTATTTTCAAAGGGGTTCCTAGAGAAAAAGGTATGATGTGTAGTACCAATAGGAGGATGGAAATGGGTATAAAAAATAAACTACAAGTCAATGGATCACTGGATAATCATGAAGAAATATTTGTATCCAAGGGCTAAGCAAAGAAACAAGAAATCAACTATGATGAAACCTTCATGCCATTAAACAATTTAAATGCTATTTGAATTGTCTTATCTCTTATATTACAGCTTTGATTAAAATTACATCGGATGGATGTAAAAAGACATTCACTAACTTATATGTTCAACAAATAGAAAATCAGTAAGCACCTCTCTGAAGCCACGGCTACACCACTTGTTTGATGGAAACATAGAGAATCAGAATCCAGATATGCTAGTTTGCCAGTGTGTTCAAGCTTCAACATCGAGCCACGAGCAGGGTCCTCCTCTACGAGCGAGGTCATCCTCTTCTGTTGGAAGGCTAACAAAGGTGGGGTAATCCTCTACGAGTGGTGCCTGGGCCGAACCTAGGAATAACTCATTACCCAACAGAAGAATGTCGAGTAAAATACTAAAACCGTAAACTTCAAGGCCCAAAGGCGAAATAAGAGGTAGCAGAAGAACACCGAAGAGTAAAACCGTAATTTGTAAACCTCCATTTTGTCAAGGCCCAAAGGGGAAATTCAAATAAGCACGAAGATGTAAACTGGGGAATTCATTTCAGATCCCATATAATTTATACCATGTGGGAGGGCCAAAAATCTCCATGTTCTTTGGAAATTGGTAAAAGGGAAGATAGAAATCGGGCAAAGGGAAGATTGTAGCTACCCAGTGCCCACTGCCCATTGCCCATACCACAAAATTGAGTCGAAATTAAGCCATAAACCTCGATTTTACCAAATGGCAGGGCAAAGAAGCTATCAGAAATTCCCATACTTCTAGAAATTTGGCTAATGGAAGCTTGTCCCTCCAAGTTTCTGGGGCTAAATATATATTTTTTTTCTCAATTCCTCCTAAAAACATGGGCTAACCCTGTACACGATTTTTCCCCTAAAATAAATTACGGGCTAATGATATAAGTTTAAAAAAATCACTCTAATACAAAAAAATCGCCCAATAAAAAATTGGAGGCCCCTTAATTTCGCCCATGAGCAAAATTTCACCCCTAAAATCATTTATGCTAGACTTTGTCCTCTTCTGAAAATATTGTACATCAATGGATCTATTATTGCAGCCACAATATTCCGTTTTGTTTGCATTTAGATATATTGATGTTTTAGATCTGCAAAATTGAGTGACATATGAGTTATAAAGAATATTTTCTTAAAATATTCTTTATGAACAACTTTTGGAGTGATAAGAAGTATTTTTAGAGTAAAATAATGGTTTTTCACTTTTATTGGAGGGAAATATTGTATAAAAGAAATTGTCAAATTTTGACAAGTTTCATTCCATTGAAAGGATAGAGATCTTGACCATTGTAGTTGTATCAAGAAAAGAATTATAATAAAAAGATATTTTTCTTGGTGTTGAAGTGTCCTATATCCGCCCAAAATTGAATAAGGGGATCTTAGGAATATCTACCATTGTGTGTGTGTGTGATCATGATTGTTCTAGTGGATTATTTTATCTTTGAATATGATAATTTGTGTCTAGTCTTCGACAGGTCTCATTTGGAAAACAAACACACATAATTAATGTAAAGAAAGTACAGGCACAATCAAGCAAAGTAATCAAGAAGCAGCAAAGATATCAAATTATCAAGCATATCAACATTGCACACATCAAGCTCATAATCAAGGTTTCAAAGCATCAACAATGAATTCTAATTTGAAGATCAATTCAAATTCAAAATAAATTATTATACATCAAGCAATATGCAAATCAAGTTAATGAAGCATTCAAAATTGAATATCATTTGCTACTTGCAATAGTTATTTGTAAGAGTGAAATCAAATTTAAATTGAGTTGAATTGTAATTTTTGGGTGCATTCTCGGTTGAACCCGACACCCTCTAATTTTTTAGTCCATTTTTCAAATGTTGTGCCTGGCAATGAATCATTGTAAACATCATACTTTGGGATGCATTTTTTAGTGGTAACCGACATCCTCAACTTCATGGAAGCAAGTTCAAGCGAACAAATTCAAAGGAGCGTGCCAAATTCAAGTAAGTGTGAAGTTCAAGTGAGCAATTGAAGTGAGTGAGTTGCAAGTAATCCTTCTTTTGTCGAGTCAAATTGTAATTAGGATTCGCTTGCACAAGGATACCTCATTTAGTGTTTTGAAATGGCTCGAAGTCTCAAATTATTAGAGTTTTTGAACACTCTAATAAACACCACTAAAGAAAACACAGTGATATTGAACAAAGAAACCCTTCAATTAGTGCTAACTTGTTTGCAAGTGATGCAAGATAAAGTTAGACTTCTTCAATCCCAATCCCAGATATTGAATGATGAGTTGACAGATATCAAAAATCAACAACCACTGAAGTTTTTTGAACTATTTTTTGTTCAGAACAACCCTCTCTATGATGTTGAAGATGATTATGATGATGATGATGTTTTTTTATCAACAGTTAGTGAAGGAGAAACTCAGTAAGACAACTGCAGATGTAGGAAAAAATGAAGGTATTCTTGAACCTACATTTCAAGAGTTTTATTTTGCGTTCAGTGAAGAAAATCTTTCAATGATGCAACAACATACAATAAATCCACTTCCACATATTTCAATCTAACAAGTTCAGAATACTCTTTCCAATCCCATCATTAGACCTTGGGAAGAAATCATCTACAAAAAGAATGGATTATGACTAGGATATGAAAAGGAAGTTACCTTTCATATTCTCGATTATTCCATACCAATCCAGTTCCAAAGTGATGGATTCCTTCAAGAAGCTTCAACTTCACCGGTTCAAGTTCAACATCATAATGCATAGTGCCAAAATTGCAATCGAGTTGGTCACATGGAGAATCAATGTTTTGATCTCCATCCTTGCCAGCATTGTGGCAAGCATAACCATTCTTCAGACAGATGTTCAACACTGAAGAAACCTACAAGATTGCAGATTCACTATGAGTGGATTGATCCTAGGTAGTGGTCATAAATAACCAAGCGATTATATAAGTCTTACCGTAAAATTCAATCTCGAGTAAAGACCAATCTTGCAGCACATAACATTTGTGTACCTCACATAAGTGGTCCCCTTATGGCGTAGATTTTGAGCATGGCCCTCACGGGATGATATAACATGTGGTTGTTTCCATATGCTCACTTTGTGTTGTATACAAATGGAACAAGTATGGTACTCTCTTGAGCCTAGAAGGGGAGAGTACAATTATGTAACTCTTTTGTACCTTAAGGGGGGGTAGTTCCAAAATCAAGTAAATATGGTCCGAGAAACCACTTGTGGTCTCTCCTTTCAGCTGAAAAAGGGGGGAATTGATGATGGAATTGAATATGTTTGTCAGACCGAAAGTTTCGACAACAAAAGACATCAAATATTCCATATCAGCATCAAATTTTCCAGATGGGAAATTTCAGTCTATAGATGACAGAGTTTGGAAAAATTATGGTTCAATGACCTGCAATTGAATCATACAAATTACATGATTGGGATGTTGTTGGACACCTAAAAGTGTCAAAATTGGTTAGTGGTCATCCAAAAAACATCACATACATGGTATCAATTGGTCAGTGGTTATCCCATACCACATATTCAAAGAGAACTTCATTGATACAATGATAGTAGAGTGGTGATACTACATGTTCACCAATTAGCAATAGACATCAGATTCTTCTAGCTCAGATAATTGGAAAAATGATCAAATTGTCAAGCAATGAGGGAATGTTCATATATTGCAGTGGTTCACTTCCATATCTCAATTCTCTTCCAGTTCATTTTAGATGAACCATTTGACATCCAAATTGGTGGTTTTTTAGGCAGTTCTTCATTTCATTGATGAAGGAAAACCTAATGTTTAGTAGATGAAGGAAAACCCTAATGTTTAGTAGATGAAGGAAACCATCAAGGGAACAAGATCAGATAAATGAAAACTAGCAGCCCCTTTCTATGAAGAACGTGTTTTCAACCAAACCAAGCTTGTCTCTTAGCGTCTTGAACTTTCTCTTTGCTTGGGGATTCGTCAAAATATCGACCACTTGTGAGTCTATAGGAATGTAATCCAGAATGAATTATCTCCTCCATACTCTGTCTCTTAAAAAATAATATCGTATCTCAATGTGATTTAATTGATCATGGAAGACTGGATTCTCAGAGATCTTAATGCAACTCTAATTATCACAATGAATAATAGTGGGTTGCGGTGTCCCAACGATCAACTTTGATACCAAATTTTGAAGCCAAATTGCTTCACAACTAGATGGAGCTATCAAGTTGAAGAACTTAGTACATGGTTCAAGTACTAATCACCCAAAATGGAATAATACTACCAAAATGGGACACCTTAGTTCTTAACATCCATCAGTACTAGGAAACACCTTCCCCTAACAAGGAGTAGTAACTAACCAATAGGAGACCCCATCCTCCTCTCATCCTTCTAGTTTTTCCTAGGTAGGAGATCCATCATTCTAGAACATATAGAGGAACTAAAAAGTATAGGTTATGTATTCATGTTCAACTACTTATTACTTACCTAAAGGGGATTTCCTCTTCTCATAGAGATGTGGGATAGAGACAAGTGTGAGTAGACCCCCTCTTGGTACAAAATACCTTGATTCCCTGGACAGGGAAGGAAATTATTTCAGTTCGATACATCCATTTACTAGCTAGGTTCATTATATGCTTGGTGGTTTCAGAGACCATGACTCTACCAAGTCTTAGGATACTACCCCACATTGTGAACCTCACCCCACTGATGATCAACCTAGATTAAGTGAATCTCTCCCCTCCCAGGTTGTCACGAAGTCGATTGCCCCTTCCATCTTTGGAATCGACTAGTGATCCCCAAACCGACTAATATTACTCAGCCTTGACCATATTGATCGGAAAACTAGTAACTCTATTACTACTTGAGACATAGTTTTTCATATGGAGAAAATGGATGGATGAAGACTCACTCACTACTAAGATGATGAAGACTATTAGGAAACCTAAGCTACCATACCAATATGTGATAATCAGACATATATGAGACTATATAAATCCTTTAAACCCAGACATAAATTATAATTGAGATATTGTTCCTTAAATAAGAGATGTTCCTTAAGACATGTCCTAAGAGATGTCTTAATAAAATTTTGTTACTTAAATTATTAAATATGTATTTATTTAATTCAAAATCAAAGGAAAGATATTAATAACACATGAATAAAATATTATTAACTTGTTATATGTTGTAATACAACTTTAGCCATATTCTTTACCTCCCTAGTGATAGAAATCGACTTCATTGATATTTTCATGTTTTCCCTTGGTAGTACTTCCCTGTATTACTTGTAAGATCCAATTAACAAATTTACAATTCTCATAAATATTGAAATGTAAGGGTAACTTCTTCCTTTTAATTTTATGACAATGACAACTTCTTTCTAACACCTCCATAGATCCCAATATTTCTTGAAATAGCAACGTGCATCACCAAATAGTTAGAAAAAGAAGATATACTAT
>JASDQU010502342.1:108193-122898 GCA_032191745.1 Picea mariana
AGTTTTCTTGACTTACTTACTAATAATGTCGGTTAATTTTTATGAATGTGTGAACCATGCTTCTTTTCCTTTGTACCATGAGATACCTTAACTTCGGGACAAATTTTCCTGAAGGGTGGGTGTATGTAACAACCCTAGTTGAATATATGCTTAGGGATTATTAAGTAAAAATTAATTAGATAATTAATTGTCCTAATATAGTTTTAATTAAACAATGATTAGCATTAATAATATTAATTAAATATTTATTTATTAATTAATTCTTTATAACTTTTGATTAATTAATTAATTACATATCACATTCAATGGCATGGGTAATAAATTAAGGGGCTTAATAACTTTAATTTATTTAATTAATTGACTTACGTATACGGAGGGGATAAGAAACATTAAATAAAAGGATAAGACATTAAATAAGAGGATAAGACATTAAACGAGGGGATAAGATAATGAATAAAGGGATAAGGAAATTAATGAGGGGGAGAGAGTCAGTGAAGGGGGGATATGACGAGAGGAGTCTTACAGGAAGAGGATGATTCTTTTTGGGGGAGGAGGATATATTTCTGTGGGAGATTTCTCTGTGGGGATGGGGGATGTGTGGAGTTTTATTTTGGGGGAATTTGGTGAATCAGAAGCATGGGGCACCGGTTTGCTGGGGGTTTTGGGCACAGGGGCCAGGATATCCTTACGGTATCCTGGAGCTAGGAAGTCGAACAGGCTGCTCCTAGTTGGCAGGGTGGAAACATGGTTTTGGGCAGTGTTTGACATAGTTTCAACTTCAGCATTGGACCAACCCAAGCAGCGGGATTTAGCATCAGAAGCAGGTATTTTTTAATTATGAATGGTTGAGTTATTTCATGCTATAGATAGATTTTAATCTCTGCTGAATATTTTGCTTATATGTTGGTGATTGAATTATTTATGCAAATTGAAAAGAATTATATGTCAAATTGTATCAAATTTTTTATTTTACGGTCTCTACATTCTAGCTCAGGTGCAAGGAGATACGACCATGTGAAGGTCACTAGCATAGTACAGGTTGCTCAAGTAATTTGAGAATATTCTAGTGCGAGCAAGAGAAGGGATATTGTCAAGCATAGTGGGGTATTGGGATCCTAATTATGGTGCATTTATGGTCCATGGTCATTTTCTATAGATAAGCATGTAGGACATATACTTTCTCATGGGGTTACCCCAACTAGGTATGGTGTTGGATACTCCACCCATGCTGCCTCAAGGTAGGAAAATAGAGGAGTTCCTATATCTCCATTATATTCTTGGCACTCATATTCATGATTCTCTAATCTATGTGAGGGACATATAGAGATTAGAAACCCAATAAGTGGCTACAATGATGATATGGATAATAGGGAATCACTCTCTACACAAGGTAATTGGAGGACAAATGTGTGTGGTTGAGAGGGTGTTGTAAGGTACCCACTTTGGGTGGGCACAAATACTTTTGAAGGTGCTCAAGAACAAATTGACAACATGTCAAAGAGCAAGAGGAGGGAACTATATCCTTGGGATAGTATTGTGTTCCTTATTCTTTGAGTACATTTTGACACTATAATCACATGTGTATGTCCATGATGGGGGGCCTCAGGAGCCCCAGATGCACTAGTGGGGTGATTTATTGCAGAGAGGTAGGTGTGGTGCAATTGATAATCTATTACTGTTTGAGTTCTTCCAACACTAGGATAACCTCTTGATTGTGATTGAGGAATATATATATCCATGAATGAACTATCGAGTGGATCCATAACTACCTTTACCAATGGATCGAGCATGGGAACGTGATGGTAAGGCATATTGTGTATATTTTTGTTACATCTATTTACTGCATGATTTGAAATGTGTCAATATATGGTACTGACAATATATGTGTGTGCAAGTTGTATATATAGCATCGGTGAGGCTCGTGAGACGGATGACAACTAGGGAGGCTAATGCATATGCCAATCCTATACCAATGGGGTCTAGTGAGGGGGAGTATATGCAGGCGAATATGGAGGACCTTCACTGAAGGTTGGAGATCTTGTTTATTAGGGTAACATAGAATGGGTTTCATACCATGGATGACCACTATATATGTGCTTGCATTGGGGCACGATATGAGTGTCGCTCTATCCTACAAAGGGTAGGGGTAGTAGGCTAGGTGGTGTGGGACATCACGTTAGGGGACATTATTCCCTTAGCATGGATTACACCATCCAATGGGGATGAGTAGTAGAGGGTGCTTGGACGCCCCCCATTTTTTTTACTTATTTAGCATGCGATGGACATCCTCGTTGTATAGTAGAGTAGTGGAATCAAACTTATATAACTTGTGTTATTTTTGTGGTTTTATAAATATATAATATTTTGATGGACACACACACACACATGTGTGTGTATGTGATGATTGAAAAATGTACAATGTATGATATATATTAATGTGCATGTATGATAGTGTAGAAATGAATGCAAATGGCTATATTTGTGTAGATGCATGTGCTAAATGCCAGTCTAAGTTGTTGTTTGCAATGTTGTCTACAAAATGATTGTGACTTATAGGTATGTGATAAAATGTAATGGATTCAAATTATCACACCAAGAATCAAAAACACAAATATTTCATAAAAAAACATGGGTGGCACACACGATACACACCATTCAACTACATTACGAGAAGTTCACTCGAATCTAAATAAATATGAAGGTGACGAATGCAATGATCAAGGGAATCAACTAAAAACCTATCACTACATCATATTATCCCTGATTGTTGGTGGTAGATCCAATGCAAACACCACTAGAATGGAAGAGGGTAAGCATGGGGGTAAATAAGGCATAAGATACCAAGGCTAGATTATGGGAAGAATGACTCACACCATTGGCATAACCAATGTAGAAAGAGGATAAAGGGTCCATCTAAAAGGCACAAGAATATAACAAGTTATATGCAATACATTCAAGGTGAATGCAACCAAAACATCAAAAATATAATTGTACAAAGAGAACAAGAAACGAGGTTCTCACAAGGGGGTTGTGAGGCACATCTCTAAAGAAATGAATCAGTTGGGACACTGATATCAGGGGATTGGAAACATGGGAGATGTGAAAGACATAGACATTGGGTGGATATTCAGGAGGACCAAGCTCAATGGAAGTGGTACAACTGGCTTGGGAATATGGCTTCCAATGAGATGTTGGATCTTTAATCATCAGAGTGGCGACCTATGCATGAGAAACATACAACTAGAAGATAGCTTGAAAGACACCTAGGTATTGAGGAATGCAAGGAAAATAGTGAGAATAATGGCCATAGTTCTTTCATAATGCACAAGGGTGGTTTGTACGAAAATAATTTATCCGTTTAGTGGTTGGTTCAAGGAGTTGAATTTCCAAAATTGTAGTGGAAGAATCAATGTCAAGGTCATCATAATTATAGATCTCTTTCAATTCTATAAGTCATGGGAAATGAAAGGTAGGATGGTCAAATAGTTGACATAAGAAACAAGGGAAAATAGGCTTCTTTGAGGTTGTCTAGGTGGATGTGGTGGGGTTGGGAGGGTTTTGGGTGTCTTTTCCTTTGGCCTTGATTTCGAGATTTCTTAGTTTTGGGTTGGGGTTTGGGTGGGGCCTATGATGATCGAGATGGGATTTGGGTAGAATCGGGTGAAACCTCAGGAGGGGGGTGGGGGAGGTGGAGGTGCAAACTGTGTAGTCATTTGTGGAGTATTTATGAATGGATTGATAAAATTTATCATATTTTGATTGGAATATTGCTTCAGGATGAGTTTCTTTAGTAGGGGAAACAATGGCATAGGTGTAAATAGAGGTAGAGGAAATAATTGGCAAAGAGGCCATAGAAGGCCATGATTCTCAATACATTTTGAGGTTGATCCACAAGAACTAAATCAACTTTTCCAAGATGAGTTTTTTAATCTAGTTGGACAAGGAATTTCGTAACCTAGCCCTGAGAGGCCTCCTTTCCAGCCACACCAAAATTTATCTAGTATCTGTGTTCCCCCTCATGTTTCTATGCAGCCAGAACCGCCTGCCAATGATAGCTAGCAAAAGATTGTCCACCAACCTGTTGCACATCATAATGGGTGGCATACAATATCATTTTCATTACCCCCTCCTCCAATATCATTTAATCTAAATGCACAAGTTGATCACATTGTTTCACCAGCCTAGTCTTCACATGAAATCAAAAGGCTTAAAACCACTATGCCAGAACCAGAGATTGACAAAGAGAAACATGTGGCCAATTCCCCTAACTCTTCTGAAACTTCATCTGAATCAGTGTCCTCCCATCTCCACCTCAAGGATAATTTATCCCATGTCATCAGTGAAATCCATCCTCAAGGTTCCAATCATGCTAAAGTTTCTACAGAAGGCAAAATAGCAGGAAGGTCAAAAGAGAGCAGTACTGAAAAGAGGCAGAAAAAATGGTTTTTAATGTTGTTAATGTTATTTTTTTTAGGACAGTCTTTTTATTTTATATGACAGAATTTTGGACAACAAATACATATTTAGACAAAATTTTGGACAACATGGATATAATATTATTTTTGGATATAGTCATGTTTTATTTTTTTATATTAAAATATTTGATTATTAATATGAGGATGGGAGTTGCAAGGCAGATGTTTGAATTAAATTTTTGGGGTATTATACTTCATGTTTTGATGATTATTAAAGAATTGAAAATGGGAGTGACAAGAGATCCCACCTATTTAGTTATTATTTAAATAGACCCTTATCTATATATTATTATTTATTTGTCTCAACTAATTAGTTAAGCTAATTAAGCTTAACAAAAGAAAGATAGTTGAACTACCGTAACTTATTGAGAAAGAATAAAAGTTCAATCAATTGAAGAGATAAAAGGAGGAGAGAATAGAAGGAGAACCTCTGATATAAGGTCTACTCTATACTTGTGAGATAAATCTTTTCTTCATTCATTTTGAGTTTACTAGAAATCTATACCATCTTGATGACAACAAGGTCTTATTAAAGGCAACAGGATTCAAAACTGAATCATATCTTTCAGCAACTTGTTTCTAAAGGTGTATAATTTATATTTGGCAGTCGGTGTGTTCTTGTTTGTTTATGGATTATATTTCATGATTGATAAAGAATATTTTGCAGAGTAAAGTGACAACATTTTTATGGCAAGATGATCCAGATCTTTAGCTTCATTTTTCTTTTGTTGTCAGAGTATATTTGTATGGTGCCCATCGGAGACATCCAAATTTTACTTTGGTCCCACCCTTGCAAGGGTTGTAAAGAGAGTTTTTCTTTGTGTCTCAGAATGAAGTTAATATAAAAATGATATTTTTGATTTTAGTATCACATGTGTATCTTAATGATATTGTTCAGATTTTACTTTTATTCTTGTTTCTTATCCATGTACACACTTATGTATATCTCTGCTTCTTTTATTTTTCAGAGTTATATATAATATATAAAATCATCCTTAGTCCCTAGTACATATTACCTGTGGATTAATATATTGTTTTGAATTAAAGGATATAAACTCTGGGTAACATTCCCAACTATATTTCCTTAACCTAGCAAGATATGAAAATGCTTGAGTAAGGTTCTTCATACCTTTTCCTCAACTGATATCAGACCACCCGAATCTATTTTTGGCACCACTTTGATTGGAGGTCATTTTCCTTTGGGATAGTTGGGATTGGTAGAGTTTATCCCTTCCAAGGCCTATAGGGTAGCCAATATTATCTCGTTCATCTTTGATAAGGCCAAAGGAAGAATTATTAAGAAATCTCTCAAGATACTCCCCATTCAAAGTGCTCCAACATTGCAGTGACTATAGAAAAATATTGATTATGGACATCAGGGAAGATCACATAGCTCTAGCCTCACCAGGAGTGGAATTTATGTAGGCCTCTGAGAAAAACATCAAACATATGACTAGAGAGATAGAAGAATATAAAGCTAAGATAAAAAGTATGGAAGAAGATGTGAGATACTACAAAGGAGATAGAGCAAGTACTTTTGAATTCAGAGCCTATGTCGATGAATTACAAGAGGAGTTGAAGACCAAATTAAAACAATTGTACATGAACTTGAACTATTTCCTGGATCTATCTAAGCAGTTGTTAGAAATGTCAGGAAAATTCAAAATAAAAAAATGGAGAGTTGCAGAAAAATCATATAGGCATGGATAATATAAAAAGGTGGCCAGAAGATAACCCAAAGGTGCCTCAAGAACTTCCAAGAATGATTGAAAAAGAAAATAGGTTGAATTATGCAGCACTCATCAACTAGCAGAAGAAGGGTAAAGAGTTGGGAAAGGATATATCAAATTCAATAGGGAATTGTAAGCACTTCCATACTATTATAGAAAAAATGACTGAAAGATGCAAGTTGCCTAAAATTGTAGACATGGGCCAGCCAAGACTGACAGAACAAATCATGGCATAACTAGAAGAAAATATGCATTCACTAATATTCTCCGTGGGGATGGTTGAGCGAGTCACTAAGGAAATGTTAAAAGAACACATAGCAATGCCTTCTAAAAATAAAAACTTAATATGTTCCTTTTCAGTCACATTGAAAAAAGGTATGGACATCATGTCCCAAGATGCAACCACATATGATGTCACATTAGAATATTTTCTCTTTAGGAGAGTAATAAGAATTTCTTCTTATCATGAAGTATGGACTGCATAATTTAACCATAAAGCTAAGGGACGATTGTAATATTTATGATTTAGATTTTTGTGGTGACAGTTTTCTTCAGGTTGGTTCGAAATATCCAAAGTATTTGTTTTCTATTGGTCGACGTTTTGGATCCATAAGGGAATCCATCTTCAAGACACAAAGATGAGGATGAGATGAGATGAGTATCATCTTAGAAATACTAAAAAATGATGAGTAAAACCCAAGGATGTCGGCTATAGCTACAACAAAAACCTAAAAATATAAATGAAATAAGACTAAAGAAAGCAATTAAGTTATAATAATAATAATATAATATGGTTATAATAATAATAATAATAGTTAATAGTTATAATAACCTAGTAATAACAATAATAATAGTACTAGGGTTTAGAATAAAGGAGAAACCTGGAATTCTATTAATATATTATTAATTATTATAATAAATAAGTGATAATAATATTTCTCTTAAGGGAGAAGAACCAGAATTAAGGGGAAAGGAAGAAAGAGAAAAAAAACTAGAGAGAAAATAAAACAAACAGAAAGGAGGAGAGAACAAACAATCAATCAGGAGGCCTAAGGACAGAGATCAAAGGAAATAAAAAAACACCAAGAAATCAAGGAAAAAGGAGAAAAATCCTAAGGAGGCTAACGTTGAGGGAAAATTTTTTATGTTTTACATGTTTCTTATAAAAGGAAGACACTTCTCACTAATATCCAAATCCCCATCTATATTCAGTGTGTTGGGATGCTTAATAATTTCCATAGCTTCTCTAATTCGACGTTTGAAAACATGATCTTTTTATGTCAGGATCTTGGTGTTTTCTAAGCACACGTAGTGTTTGGTAGTAAGGGAATGTTCTTCTAATGTTGAAGTGCAAGTTGATTCATTCATAATGTCATCACCATGATCTTTAATCCTATTTTGAAAAAGAAATTGTATTTCTCCACTGTAACATCTACCACATGAGCATTCCACCTTGTAGACTTTGTTAAATATGGAAAAACCCAAGACTGACCCCCATATTTACCTGTTGTTGCAGAAGTATAGTAGTACTATGTATTGACGTTGTTCAATGTTTTCTTTGACCGATCTCATTTTTTTTATGGTCTCTGATGGCTTGAAGGTTGTTCTGATATCCTTCTTTTTTAGTACTTTGGAAATCTTTTCAATGACCCATTGAATGTAAGGGAGATAATCGTTTTTACAAGAGGAATGGTTGTTGAGGTTTCAAGGTTCACTATTTGTTCTTTCTATGGATTTTCTTATCACACTATTGATGTCCTTTCCTTTGTAACCTATGATTTCGAAGAATTCAGATAGGTGATATTTTTTTTGTTATAGGTTCTCTTCGTAAGAGATTATGATGTCCCTTGTGGCCAGGGTGTTAAGTACTCTTATCTTCTAGTTTGGGTGGTGATGAGAGCATGCATGAAGATAATTTTTTGTATGGGTTTTCTTCGTATATACTACATGTCCCAGGTTCCCATCCTCTTTTCTGCTAGTTAGCACATCCTCGAAGGGAATTCTAACATTATCCTCTAATTCTATTGTAAACTTGATATCTCTTGAAAGATCATTTAGATGTTGGAAGAATTTTTCAAGCTCATATTTCCCATGGGGCCATAACACATTACTATCATCTTTTGGGTTGTTATATTATTTGCAGTGAAAGTTGAGGTGGGTTGATCGATAGTCAAAGTCAAACATAGAGGTGGTTCAAACGAGTAAAGATGAATTCGAGGTGGATCAACAACAATTCAAAGGTTGAGGTTACTCGACTGGGTAAATTTGAAGTCTAAGGTAGAGGTGGTTCGACTGAGTAGATATGAATTCAAGGTGGATCAACAACAAGTCGAAGGTCTAGTTTAGTCATCCACGTAAAGTTGAATTTGAAGGTCGAGGTGGTTCAACACGGTAAATACATCGATAGCAAGTCGAAGAGGTCAACCAACAAGAGGTCGAAAGGAGGGTGTATGGCGATCGACCGAAGACCAAATGAAGGCCGAATTGACGGTAATCCTACTTGGTAGTTGACTGTAACAGAATCGCGAGATTTGTAGGATTTGTAGCCAATGATATGCATGGATCTGTAACCATTCTTGGGCACTGTTTATTTAGGGTTTTTCCTTTTGTAAATCCTATAAAGAATGCATGTTGTAAGGCCATAAAGGTTAATTAATGAATCTTGAATCTTTAGATGATGAATGGCTAATCACAAAGAGTCTATATTTAGAGGTTATTGGTCATGCAAATGTAAACCTAATTGGCTATAGGGTTGTTCTTGTGTAAGAAAGAGGGTATTATTTTGATCCTTTCTTAGGTGTGGACCAAGGTTAGACACGTAACCTTTTATTCTGAATGAATAAGAAAAAAAGGAGAAAAATTCTCAAGGAATGTTGGTTTTCTCGGTTTAGGTTTCTAGGGTAAAATATTTGTGTACGGTGTGTTTGTTGTGTCATTTAATTTCTTGACTAAAATATTTCTTCCTCTCTTCCGCTAGGTTTAGCGTGGAAGTTTGTCTCATTTCCTAACATGTGGTATCATCTCTTGGTTTAAAAACCTTGGATCTAAGCTAAACCCCAGTTACAGTAAGATTCATAAGTTAGAAATCTTTAAATATTGTCCTAAAGATTGTGTTAAAGAATGGAAAGTAGCTCGAGAATAGGGATCGAAAAATTCAATGGCCATAATTTTGAGCTTTGGAAACATAAAATTGAAGATCTCCTTGTAGATCGAGAAAAACAGATATTAGTTTGTCCAGGTACCATGCTAGCAGGTATGCCTACGGAATAATGGAAGAAACTTGAGAGAAGAGAAAGGAGTATGATTCAAATTTGTCTTGCATATTCAGTGTTGTTGAATGTCTTGGCTAAATATTCAACCAAGAAACTCTGGGACAAGTTGGGGAGTTTGTACCATTCAAAAAAATTGGTAAATAAGTTGTTTCTCATAAAGAAATTGTATCTTCTAAGAATAAGTGATGACAGTTCAGTGACTGAGAATTTAAATGAGTTTAATACCATTCTAAGCTAGTTATCTTTTGTGGATATTAAAATCATTCAGGAGGAGAAATGTATTATCCTTTCATGATCTTTTCCAGACTCTTGGAATAGTTTGGTCATTACTATATGGTGCAATACAACCACATTAGCACTAGAAGATGTGGTTGTATCTCTATTGTCAGAATAAATGAGAAGGAATAACATGGAAGGATCGAACAAAGATTCTTTAGTGGTGAGAGGTTGACTGATTGACAGAGATAAAGGAAAATTATATGGTAGAAACTCTAAGTTGAATAGTAGATCTAAGTCTTTGGTTCAGTCAAAAATAAGATGCTAGGAATGTGGTAAATTTGGGCATTACAAAAGGATCTACAATTCGAAGGTGATGGAAGTCAATACAGAATCTGAGGAGAATCAGTCAACTGAGAGAAAGATGACTCCAGATAAGGGAGGAAATGTGTACTTAGCGTCGACTAGTACACAGTCAGATCAAGATGTTTGGTTGATCGAATTAGGAGCATCATATCATATGACACCAAACAGAGAATGGTTTTGTGAATATGAACGATATGAAGGAGGAGATTTTTTCTTGGGAGATGACTCTACAACCAAAATTTTCAAATGGAGAAGAGTTAAACTGATACTGCGGGATGGGAGGAGTAGATCCCTTCCAGGTGTGCTACACATTCTTAGTTTGGAAAGAAACCTAATATATGCCAGTAAGATGAGTNAGTTTGGATTGGAACCCTATACAAGTTTAATGGGAGTGTCGACCCAATTGGATGAAACAACATTGTTTTTCCTGAAGTCGACTTGACTTCGACTCGACTCGAATTGATTAAAGTTGAGTCGATTCAAACCAACTTAGCAAGTCATCATAAAGTCAACCCAACCATGCTATGGCATGAGATGATGGGACACATTGGAGAAAAAGGACTTCGACCTATGAATAACAAAGGTATGGTCAAATACTTTCCTGAATGTAATTTAGAAGTCGACTTTTTTGAACATTGTATATATGGAAAACAAAGTAGGGTGAGGTTCCCATCTAGAGAGACAAGGGAAAATAGGATTCTAGAATTGTTTCATAATGATGTGTTTGACCCTATTATAGTTCCTTTGCTCGGTGGATCAATATATTATGTCTCCTTGATAGATGATTTTTCCAGAAAGACGTGGATATATTTCCTGAGGAAGAAATCATAGTTTTTTGAGAAATTCAAAGAGTTTAAATCTCTTGTAGAAAACCAGATATATAAGAAGATTAAGGTGTTGAGAACTAACAATGGTGGTTAATTCTATGGAAAATAATTTGATTAGTTCTGCAAGCAATATGGCATAGCACACCAAACTACCACACCATATACCCCACAAAAAATGGATTTTCCGAAAGAATGAACAGAACGTTGATGGACAAGGAAAGAAGCATGTTCAGTGGTGTTGGGCTCGCACAAGAATTATGGGCAGAGGCAGTCGACACTGCAAAATATCTATTTAATATGTCTCCTTCGTCAATGCTAGTTGACACAACTCCAAATGAGGTATGTCCAGGTAAGAATCCTTCAGTTTCACATCTCAAATTATTTGGTTGCGATGCATTTGTGCATGTTCCCAAGGAAAAGAGGAGCAAGATGGAAAAAAAGGCAGTCAAATGTATTTTCATTGGATACAAAGAAGGAATGAAAGGATATAAGATATGGGATCCTGCATCAAAGAAAATAGTGTACAGTCGAGATGTGGTCTTCAAAGAATTTTGAAGTAAGTGTGAGCCTAAGGAAATTGTTCAGAGCGAGAATAAACCTGAGACAATGCGGTTTGAAATAAGGAATGAAGAAGATCATTCAGATGAGTCGACTGAATCAGAGGAAGAGGTGGAACAACCGACCCTTGTTGTAAGGAGATTAGAAAGAGTAAGAAAAATAGTCAAAATGTATAGTCTGCCCGACTTTCATTCTACATTTGTATTAAATTCCATCAATAATGAGCCCAAGTCAGTCGGGGAGGCAGTCGACTCAGTAGAGGGAAAACTCTGGAAGGATGCCATGGTCAAAGAAATGGAATCCTTGTACAAGAATGAGACATGGGAGTTAGTCAAGTTGCCCAGTGGAAGAAATATTGTCAGTAGCAAATGGGTATTCAAGAAGAAGATAAATGCAGTAGGTCAAGTTGAGAAATTCAAAGCTCGACTAGTAGTAAAAGGATATTCCCAAATCGAAGGAGTCGACTTCGGTGAGATTTTTTCCCTATTGCAAAATTAACTTCCATTAGAGTATTAATGTCTCTGTGATCTGGATTTTATGAGAAGAATGAAATGAATATAGATATATATTATGAACACAGAGACAAAGTAAAACTTGACTTCTATTAAATAAAGAAATATGTTGAAACTGTAAAATGCAGACTGGAACAAGCTTGCTCAAATGCTGGAAACTTATCTTTGAGAAGAGATGTGATGGCTACGCTCATTCACAAGAAGAGATTACAATGAGGCTCCAAAATCCTTTTTACATCAAACACTAATGCAAAAACCTTAGATATCCAAAAACCTAACCCTAGGAGATGAAGCGCCAAAAGTCATGTGGACCTCGTTGGGATAAGTTGGTACATCAACTTCTAGGGGTCATAAAGTTTTCATACGATATTCATTTTTGGCGCATGATATCCCATTGGAAATGTATATCCGAGGACTACAAATTATGTCGACACACTTTGACTTTTCCTATAGTGTGACTATGGAGGGCCCAAAAAATGTTTTTTAGGGCCTCAAAACAACCCCAGATGTTTAGGACCCAAAAAGCTAGAAAAAAACTACCAAGATGACATTTGTAAGTGACCGAGTTGAAATAGGTGGGTGGCCATGGATATCCACCTGGATAAATCTGCCCCCCTTAGGAAGAAACAATATCCATTGTGTTTATTTCCCCTATTAGATGAGGAAATTTATGTTGAATTTGGCCCCGAGTGAGCCACTTGCCTTAGTGTAGGAGCTACCCTTGACCTGTGTGTCCATGATATGATAAATGGATACTTGTTCCATGCATTCAAGGTTGAGATATGTCTCTTTCAACTATTATACTACCTTTGATGTGTCCAATAATGGTGGAAAGTATGGCGTAAGGAGGTCCACATTAAACATTGGGTGCAAGCCAAGGAAGGGGGGAATGTTGAACTCAAAAGAATTGTCACCCACAACCCTTGTGATGGTATAAGGTACATAGAAGAGTGGACAAAGATTTTGATGGGGTCTTGTAAGGTGTTCTTTCTGCAAGTGCAACCACACTTTATCTACCACCTGAAACTTGTGTGGCACTCGATGTTGATCATGGCGCTGTGTGTACTTGGAATTGGACTTCTGCCAAATATCCTAAACCTGTTGGCGGATGTGTTGGATCTTCTCAATGAATCGGATAACTTTTTCAACTTCAGTTTAAGCATGGCACTAGTCTTCCTGGATGGCCACAAGGGGTAGTGCAACATCCATGGGACCCAATGGTTGAAATCCTAA
Organism: Picea mariana; assembly: GCA_032191745.1. Classification (NCBI taxonomy): domain Eukaryota; kingdom Viridiplantae; phylum Streptophyta; class Pinopsida; order Pinales; family Pinaceae; genus Picea; species Picea mariana. Next base: position 121,383 of record JASDQU010502342.1, read on the forward strand.
CCCCACATGAAAGGGGCTATGATTGGTTGAGCTATGTATCATTTTTTTGTGGTTGTGTTGAACATAGGGAAGACTCTCATTCCATGTGTGAGGATGCTTGGAATTGTACATGCGTAGGATATGCACGACCATGTGGTTGAAAAACTTGTTTTGGCCATCCATCTGAGGATGGAAGGAAGTGGATTTGGTGAGCTTGGTGTCCAGCAGTGACCAAAGGATCGACTAGAATGTGTTGAGGAACCGATTGTCCTGATCGGAGATGATGGTTTGTGGTATCCCAAAATGTACCCACACTTGTTCGAAGAATATCTTGGAAGTGGCCTATGTTGTGATGATGTTCTTGCAGGCGGTCATAATCAACATTTTAGAAAATGATCAACCACCACAAAAACACAGTCATTTTCCCTCTTGGTTGACAAAAGGCCCAACATGTAGTCCATCAATATGGATTCCCAGGGTCATTCAGGAGTAGGAAGAGGGGTGTACATGCATTGTTTTTTAATGGTTGGTTTGGAAATGGCACAGGCAGTGCAGGACCTTATATACTTGTTGAAATCATGTTGAAGTTTCGGCCAATAGAAATGTTATTGCAGCACTACCACTATCTTTTCTACACCGAAGTGTCATGCCACCCGACTATAGTGGGCTTCCCAAATCATCTTCACTCGCTCACTTGATGGAATGCATAGATGGCCCAAATGGCATAGCAGCTCATCCTAAAAATGGAAATTAGTGATAGTTGTGTTTGCGCCCAGCATCTAGTAGGTGGTGGTGAAGTTGGGATCTCTCTCATAGAGTTGGGGCCATGTGGAGGTCTCGTGGATGCAGGATTTTAGGATTGTGGTGAGTGCTGCAACTAGTGGGAGGTTGAGGAAATCAAAGAAGCGGTTGGTTCTTCCTATCTTATACTTGATGTTAAGATGGAACCGTTGAAATAATGTGGACCACTTATGATGGCAGTCATTCTGTAATTTTCCTTGTGTTTGCATGAACTACAGTGGCTTATGATTGGTGTGGATGATGGTCTCCTTCCCAAGAATGTAATGCCTCCACTGTCGGTAGGATTGCACAATGGAGTACGTTTATTTGTTATAATTAGGGTACTTATAGATGACATATGACAATGTATCACTATGATAGGCTGTGGGGTGTCTTTGTTGAGTGAGAACTGCACCCACAACATAGTTTGAAGTATCTATCTCAATCTCAAAGGGTTGTTGTAGGTCGGGTAATGAGATCATTGGGACTAAGCACAAGCGTTGCTTCAAATCATCAAATTTTTTTGTTGTGATAGGCCCCACACAAACTTTGTCTTACCACCACCCTTGGTTACTTGGATGAGGGCCCATGCAATATGGGAGAATCCCAACATGAACCTGCGATAGAAATTGGCAAGGCCTAGAAAGATCTAAAGCTCAGTGAGTGTGGTTTGGGCTGGCCAATCAAAAATGACTTGGATCTTGGTTGGATCTACATGCACCCCATTCTCATAAAAAATGTATCCTAGGTACTAAAC
>JASDQU010502343.1:0-36319 GCA_032191745.1 Picea mariana
CTCGTGACCAGGTGCTTCTACCCATTGGGCTGTGGAGTCAGATTAAGAATATACAAACTAAAAATAAAATTATGTACAATGAGAATGAAAAGTGCTATGAGAAGAAAATTTTCAGATATTTTCTGTTGACAGGAAGTATTAACCTTTTTCCTTTCATATCTTGGATCATATATGAGTTGAAGCCCAATATATTTTGGAAGACAAAGGGCCCGATCCAGAGTGATTTGAACTTTGTGTGCATGGATGGATTTTCCTTGGCTTTGTTCAAAAGAAGTACCAGTTCTCCCTTCTGAAATTTCTTCATAGTTGTGCTTTGATCGAGATACTTTTTGACGATCTGTTGCCTTTGAGAATTCTGGTTCATGGATTTTCTTCTTTTGTCCTCCAACTTCAATAATTGATTTATCCTTTTCTGAGTAGGCGAAGTGTCTTTCGTATCTTCAGTATTAACCACGAAGATCAATGCGTTAAGCTTGGGGTTAATTGGAATTTTTTCTTCTTTCCCATAGAATAATAGATACAGAGTCATCCCGGTACTATATTTTGGGGTTTTTTTGCTTTCCCATAATGCTTCTGTCATCTTCAGGTGCCAATTTCTTTGATCTCCATCAACAATTTTCTTCAATATTTGCATAAGTGTTTTGTTTGTGGATCCGGCAAGGCCATTTCCTTGTGGATAATAATTCGAATACTGGCCCATGATGATCCCACACTGTTCAAACAAATCCATGAATTTTGACCCAATGAAGATCGAACCATTGTCTATGACAAATTTATCAGGAACACCAAACCTTGCTAGAATGTTGTCTTTGAGGAATCCAATCAATTCTTCAGCATCATCTTTCTTCAGCGCCACTGCTTTTGGCCATTTTGTGAAATAATTGGTAGTTTTTAGAATGTGCGTGTTCCCTTTGCTATATTTTAGATTAATTGTCCCAATGGCATCAATTCCCCATTGGAAAAATGGTTGTTCCACAACAATCAGCTGCAGAGGCATCATATCTTTTTTCATTTTTCCCGAGAACTACTGGCATGACAAACATCTCCTTATTGTGGCATACGAGTCCCTAAATATTGACAGCTAGTAGAATCTCTCTTTGACTATTTTGTGGGTAGTTTCAATGGGTGCGAAGTGTCCACCGCATATTCCTTCATGGAATTATTTGATCAGTGTCCGAGCTTGATTATCATCGACGCATATCAATAATATACCATCAAAATTCCTTCTAAAAAGAATGTGAGCAATCAATACATATTGGTTTGCCTTCATATTAAGTGTCCTTCGTTCCTTGGAACTCATTGTAATAGGGAATCACCCAGATCTTAAATACAATATGACGTCTCCATGCCATTTTGAATTAGCTAATGGTTCCTTGACTGAGATTGAAATCATTCCATCAAATGAGTCCCAATTCACCACAATCTTTCATAATCCTTGTCCTTTTATTGCCTTCAATAGTTTGATATCGATATCATACTCTTGAATTTTCGCTAACCAGTTGGCCCATTTTCCTTCCCTCAACTATTGATTTAGAAGCATCTTGATAGGATACGTAGGCCATCACATGAGATTTTAGTATATAAGTCTGAAAGTGTGCCACAACTTTTACAAGGGCCAATGCTTGTTTCTCAAGTTCTGAATACCTCAAATCATAGCTGTGTAAAGTTTTTCTCATAAAACTTATGGGGAGCTCTTCTCCATTGTTATTTTTCTGAGTTAGGATGGACGTGACAACTGCCTCTATAGAAAATGAATATATAATGAAATCCTTTTGAAAATCTGGACTAATGAGGAAGGGGGTGGTGGTGATGTCCCCCTTGATCTTATTGAATGCTTCCTGAGTATTTTTTGTCCACTCGTACCTCTCTTCCATTTTCGTCAATAAATTGATGGGTTTTACGATGCTTGCGTAATAAGGGACAAATATTCAAACAAAATTAATTTTCCCGAAGAATGACTGGACTCCCCTCTATGATGTCGGGGGGTTGAGTTCATTAATCACTTTAACTCTTTCTGGGTCAATGTAAATCCCTTCCTTGTATACAATGTGGCGCAATATCTTGCCTTGCGTCACGGTAAACAAGCATTTCATTGGGTTGAGAGAGACGCCGTATGATCTACATCTTTCAAAGACTTTTCTTAAATGATGGATGTGATCCTCCCTTTTTCTTGAATTCACTTTCAATTCATATTGGTAGTCTTCCATAAACTTTCCTATCAGTCCGTTGAATGCATGATCCATGGATCTTTGGAACGTATCCCCAACATTCTTGAAACCGAAGGCCATTCTAGCGTATGCATATGTATCCCATGGTGTGATAAATGTTGTTTTTTCTCTATCCTCTTCAGCCACTAAAACTTGATTATATCTAGAGAAACCATCCAACATAGAGATGCATGGAAATCCCATGACTTGTTGCAGCAACAACTCTATGTTGGACAGCGGGACATTATCTTTTATGCTCACTTTGTTAATATCTCTGAAGTCGACGCACATTCAGATTTCCCCAGTCTTCTTCCTGGCAATCACTGGATTTGAAATCTAGTCTGAATGTATGATAGGATAAACTATCCCTTCTTTCTTCAACTTCTCCAAATCCCTTTTTACCAGAGGCTTCATCTTGGGATTCGTCATTTTTATTTTTTGTTTCACCAGTTTGGCTTCTTCCCTCAAAGGAATGACATGTTGGAATATTGGTTTTTCATAAGACTTTAATTTGTCATAAGTCCAAGAAAACACATCAATATATTCCTTGAATAAGGTGACATATTGATCAACTTCTTCAGGGGTGCAATTAATTCCAAAATTGACATATTTCGGGGACTGGTCCATTCCAATATTGAATTTTCTTGTCTCTTACACCTTTCGAACTAAAACTTCTTCACAAAGATTCTTGGCATGATTGTCTTTTGTGAACAAAGATTCAACTTGTATGTAGTCTTTGGGGATGAAAATCTCTTTATCATCTTCTTCATTATCGTTTAACAAAACAATCTCCAATTGTTCATCATTTTCAAACACTTGCAAGTACTCAATATTATCGAGCACAGATGACCTAAAGGCCCTTTACACCTAGAAATATGTTTTTCTCAGGATATCATCTGGATTTGATAAGGAAGCTCCCAAAGATAGTGAATCAAACTTATGGTTCTTATCCCTTGGGATGAAAGCAATATTGAAAGAGATGAAAGATTCCATCAATTCATTAACTCTTTTGAAATACAATTTAAGTCTTTCCTTTTTTATCTTGTATTTTTGGGTAACCTGGTTGATGGCCAACTCTGAAACTCCAGTCACAATGAGATGTTATATTTTCATTCCTTGTGCGAGGATCATTCCCTGGATTAAAGCTTCATATTCTACCTCGTTATTTTTGCATGGAAACTCCAACCTTACAGCGTGAGGATGTGTCGTCTTATTTGGGCTTACGAGAACAATCCCAACTTTATTCCCTGATTTAGAGCATGCTCCATCGAATGAAATTTTCCAGTAACCTTCAAATACATATTATGGGATGTCCAACTCTTGAACTCGTTCTAGGATTTCATTCTGCTCCATGTCCAAGATAGCATAGTTTCCAATCCCAACATCTATGTAATATTCCATTAACTCATTATCCTTCTTCTTGAAGGAGAAAGTTTTTCTGGGCCTCAGGGTACTTTAATAATTTCTCCCTCCTTTCTTGGTAGCATCATACAACCATCATCGTTCATTATATATCCACTGATCATGGATCTCCAATCTCTTCCTAGAACAACCCCATATGTTGGAGGCAGATCTACCACAATAATATCAAAAATCGTGATGATATGGGGAGTTAGGGTAATCCATGCATAGAAATCCTTGATTTCTCCATATGTCGACACTTTTCTTGAATCGATGTCATATATTCTCTTGCTGGTTTCATAATATTTAGTGCAGCTCATGCCCAATGCTTCCATGACTGTGAGTGGCATTATATTATTTTTCGCACTAGTATCAACTAAACAGTTATGTAATGCAACATCATGGTTTTCAATTGAGATGTATAAGGGTGGAATTTTACCTCTTAGCTTAGCGGTCGACAAACTATGGTTATGTTTTGGAGTGGTAACGACAACTTCTGTTCTTTCCATTGAATCATCCAGAAATTTCAAGATATTTTTCCTTTGTTGAGGAATCTTCACCACTTTTCTGAAAGGAAAGGTTATCCTCAGTTTACTTAATTCCTCCATGACATTGTACATCATTTGAGTTGAGCTTGTCTCTACAGGTTGTCTTGTGGTTCCAATTGTCACCTTCTCATTCGACACTTTTTCACTAGATTTTTCTTTTTTCTTTTTTTTTTTGTTTTTCTTTGTTGGAGTCACCTTTATTCTTGGGTCTATTTACAAATCCTCTTATTTGGGTGACGTTTTCTTGCGAGTTGGGATCGACGTCTCCCTCTCCATATATGTACATGGATGCCTCACATCCGTCCATATGCATTGTCTCAGAGAATTCATCAGGTAAGTAATAACCTTCTTTCTCAGATGATTGCTCGTCACAAACATCATCCAAAACAACTGCATTTGTAGTGCGCTGTCTGGAAACCCTTAGTCTCGGTGGGTCTTCAGTGTTCTCGAATCTAGCCCTATTTTTGGGGGAGGGTTATTCCTTTGTTCGGGGATTGAAATTATTGGGTTTGGCATGTAATTATCTCCCCTTCTCAGCCTGTTTATTTCATTATGCATCTGTTTTATGGTCCTATTCATCTGAGCAATCTCAATTCTCTGCTTTGTTTCTTGTGTTGCCGTAGGGTCAACTTTTACATCAGGTATGGTTCCCTTAAAAAATTCTCCTCCTGCAATTTGATTATGAGCTGCTAGAGGTTTAAAATATTCCTTTCTTCTCAAACTGGAAGCTCCTTGACTATTGATATTCAATCCCCCCATTTGTCTTCGTACTTTTCCCAATATAATAATGGGTTTGGCGCCTATTTCAATCATGATTTATTCCATCTCAGTAGCCTTAGTCATTGCTTCCTCCAGGGTATCCATCTGGGATGTTCTTATGGCATATTCAACATTCGGGGGAATTGCATTCTTATAGAAACTGAAAATGACTGGGTCATTTGGTCTTTTGTCTTCTAGGATTCTACTAAAATTCTTATTGAACCTGAGATCAAAATCTTGTATCCTTTTGTTCTTCCTTAACCCAATCTGTGTGATGTCTTTGAGGAGGGTATGGTAGGGAATTGGGGGAGAAAACATATTAAGGAGACTAACTTTGAGGTCATTAAACGAGCAAATGGATCTACTAGGAAATGTTGTATACCATTCATAATATCTTTCTAATAAAGTTTGCAAATGTAACCTCACCATGACGTTAGCATTCTCAAATCAGTGGAAGTCACAAACGTCAAGAAATAAATGCAAATGCCTCTTTGCATTGATTGTCCCATATCTAGCAAATTCCTTCAAGGTGCCCTTAGGGAGAATTGGGAGTTCATGTTGTTCACCCATGATATTAAGAGGGGAATCTCTCACCTATCTTCTATTTCCAAACCCTGGGATTCCTTGGTTTCTTCCAACATCTCTTTCGCCTCCTTGTCTCTCCTCATGATGTTCGATCCAGGGTTGTTCTTCTCTTGCCGCCATTTTTGAGGAGGTTTCAGAATCATAACTTTCACTTATAGGGATAGAGAGTTGTTTACTTTTACTTTAGGTGATGGGTCCCTTGTACTCATCTAAATTCAATCTTGACCTTATTCTTGTGCTGCTCTAGCCAATATTTGATTTCTTCGATCTTGTTGTTCTTCTCTCCTTTGTCTTCAAAGAATTTATCTTTCTTCTTCTTGGACTAAGATCTGTTAGGACCCTTCTAAATCTTCTCAAGTCTGGGATGTCGATATTACTAGATTGTATAATTGGTGCAAAATGCTTCATTGATTATTCATTCCAATTTCTATTTGGGGCTGGTTACCCTGGGGTAAAGTCATATATTTCTTTCAAATGGTGGGCCAGGTTCTGAATTTTCAGTTCATATCCCTAGTATGTTCACCAAAAATGTCAGGCTTGAATCCGTTAGGACTGAAACGACAACCTCACGAGGATGAGAATCCTCCTGTGTTTTTATAGAGGTGGTACTCCTTTGTCCGAGATTTATAAAATGTGGGACTTTTGTAAGAAGTTCGTCGAGAAATGAATTAGATATAACAGAAAATGAAAAAAAAAAATATTTTCTTTTTTAAAAAGAGAATTCCCGAGAATGGACCAAGAAACACACACATTCATACATTTAAAATAAATAAGCAAAATTCCTCACATCAATGATAGCAGGGCTAAAGATTTCTGATCACATAAAAATTAAAAGAAAATTATCCGCATGCATAAGAGAAATTTGACAAAGTGATACATGGGTAGCTTAAATGAATATAACGGTAGATCAACCTCAAATACTTTATATTCAAAAGAAATGGGTTACATGGTACAGTCGATATTGTTTCCAAAATAGTTCTCTTGGAATTTCTAAAACATATATATTTCAATATATATTCTATGAAATTAAAATCTGTTTGTCATAATGACTAGGGTTGGGGCTCCCATGGACCATAAAGAAAATATGTATAAGAATGAAGTTATTAGAAATAATAAATTGGGAGGCAGGAGACAACGAAACCTAGTAAGAAGAAAAAGGAAAACGCCAGTCTTCAATTAAACCTTTCTATTTAAAGAGGTGGAGTAACTAGATGAAGAGCTTGATAAAGACATAAATATGTGATCAGTATGAACTTTCTATGATGGTATCTCCTCTTTTGTCATTTTCTCACTAATGTCCTTTTATGGCTTTCCTCGACGGTTATGGGAACTGTCTCAACCGTCCTTTTCCCTTCATTGGTAAGCTTGTTGAAAACCCTTTTGAACCACTCCTCATTGTAGCTGCTCATTGGCGCCACGTTGATTTCATGTTAGATTTTTATATTGAAGAGTTCACCTTCCAAGTTCATTAGATCAATAAAAATGTTGCACAATGCTTCTTCAACATCTTGGTTTTTAATCAAATAATAAACTATCCAGTTTTCCATGTCATCTTCACCATATTCAAGAATGCCATAGATTTTTTCAAATGACAACCCTTTAAAGATATCACCTTGTTCATCAAATGCTTTCTTAGTTAAAAACAACGAGTTAGGTATCAATTTTGGGTCTTGGACTTCATTGGTGGTGCCAGCTAGATCTATCTCAGTTAGCTTCTTGAATAGATCCTCTCTTCTAGTTATGGCCTGGCCACATGCTTGAACGATACCATTTAGGTTTTTCACCTTTTCTTCCCAACATGCGTTCAGTTGTTTTATTCGGTTCGGGGAAGGGAGATCCTACTCTCTTCTTCTTAATTCTGTCATATTAGTAACTTTAACACCAAATGATACAACTGCATTGAGGTAGAAACCTTGTTTGTTTTTCAAATATGCTTGTAGATATTCATTAAAAGTATGTGCTCTTGTTCCAAAAGAGACCATAATATTTGAAATTTCCCAAGCCTCTGTTATTAATTCCATTGTTTTCTTTATATTATTTTCCACATAGCCTCGGGCGGATGTGAGAAGGATTTATGATCCTTTTAACTTTTCCACAAGTGTGGTAGGCCTGATCATTTCTAAAGTACTAGCCAGCATTGGAATGGGCATTAGAGCTCCCTCCAATTCTTTGATTCACTCCTTTAACCTGACATTCTCCGCTTCAAGGCCATCAATAGAGTGGTCTAGAGAATATCTAGTTGCTTGGTGTATCTGGGAGATTTGGGAAGACCACATATTCCATAGGTTAATCTATGAACGATATTTCCCCTTCTTATTCTTTACATCTCTTTTTTCAATAATTAATTTTTTGGATTCGCTGTCAAAAATAGCGCTCTGAAATTCAAAAGACTCCTTTATTCACACTTGTAGGAATGTGCTTGGTGCCTTGATACCTACTTTCATTATTGGTAGGTTGTCTCGCATTTGTTAATGGTATACCTCAATGACCAGTAATCAAACGATGCCTCATTGTGTTCAAACTCAACTCCTTTATTCACATGATGTAGACTTGCACCTTTGGCAGATGTGTAGAAGACTTGAAGACATCACTATGTGGCCGCAACTTTCCTGAGTTGTTTCTTCCTTTTCATTGGACCAACACCTATTTGACTATAGTAAGCATGAGACATCAGATTATACTCCATCATATGTAGATATATTTAGATTGGTTTTGAGACTGGTTCTACTGGGCCTTGTTCGTGATTATGATAACTTTTGGCATATAACCTCATTTGTATTTGCCTATTCATGGCCATAGACATATATTTGGTATATTTTCCACATGGATCTGCATTGTATTCTATTGGCAGTCATGTATGTAAAGTCAACATAGAATGTAATGAGAAATTAGTCTTTCCAGCTAGGTTTACACCACTCCACTTCTGGGTTATTTATAATGTATTTCGACCATCGTAGATAATCCTCTAATCTCACACATTAGGGGGCATATGTTATAGAAATATTTTCCTCACCATTGATATCTTGCACAGAGTGCCTTTTTCCATTTCTGTATGCATACTTGTCACCCCTTTTTGATGAATCCAGAGCTAAAAAAACATTTTTTTCCACATATACTTGCCCTATCTACTATACAACATGCGTATACGCAGGCTGCTCCACTACAACCCGCATACATCGGGATTTGTGCCAGAAAATACAAAAATGAAGTCAAGTTTCCATGTCACAACAGGAGATCTATGATCCTTGGCCTTCCATATACTAGAAACGTTCTGACTCGGCCCTTCAGTTGCATTTTGAAGGCTATAAGAACACAATTATGAGCTATGGAAAAAAGGAGAAAGCATTCAACTTTGAGAGCAAAGTTACTCTGGAGAAATTACTTCATATTGAGTCTGCATCCCTTTGTCCCTCAAGTCTGAACATAGTGTTCATCCCCCAAGATCTTTCCCTATTGTTGAGAGAANTATGAGCTTTCCTTTGGTGGAGGATTGAAGTGGTGGAGGCCCAGTTGGAAGGAACTTGGTTTCTTGGTTTCGAACCATGCCGACGTGGAATTCTGTAATGTTTTCTCTTCTGTTGATCATTTATTAATAGAAATACTCCTTTCCCATCCAATTGGTATCGTGCAAATATATGATTATTATCCATGGGCATATTTGTAATGTTTATTAATGGATTATGCTATCTAATATGCTAACCCCTTTATATTATCACTATATACTTGCTCTGCTTGTTTGTTGAGAACTTGTTTCAGGTACAAAGCTTTGGGTCAAAGTAATCAACAATGGAACATCATCAAACGTTGGAACGAGGTAGGCTTCTTTCTTATCTCGCTTTCACATTGGTTTATATAGCATATGTTGGAATTGAGTACATTTTTGCAGTCATACCTGTCTGTTGTGGTTTACCCTAGCCATAGAGAGTTTTTCCCTCATGACAGGTATGACTCAGAGACAATTGGATTACCCAATTGTAATACAAGACACAAACAGGTGCCATGTTCAAGGGTGACAAAAGCTTCCATAAAGGATTCTAAAAAACTTGACCCACTTCCTTCAATTTTTTTCCCCACCTATATAGATGAGTACCTCTTTTTAATTTAACGAGATCAAGGAGGATAACACATGCTCAATATAACTCACCTTCAATAAGTTCCTCTTCCTTTGTTTAACGAACTGGAAGAAGTAAGGGTTCATTCCCATATGGGCCCTTCAATGTGTAGTTTAGTGAGTCCAAAGAAGGAAAACTAGGTGGTTTTTCATGTCTAGAGAGTTTGAAAAGAACTTAAAGGTGACTCCAGGGTTGTCCTTTTTCGTAATTTTAGTCCCGCGAAGCCGAAAAAGAGATAAACTACCACTCGAAAGATGCCCTTTAAAACCTTTTAATGAGTGTCGAAGGAAAAAGATCACTTAGCAATCGTTTCATGTTTAGAGAGTCTGAAAACAACTTAAAGGAGACTCCAGGGGGTTCCTTTTTCATATAACCTTTACGATTCTGAAAAAGTGATAAACATTTACTCGGTCACATTATCATGTATTTATGAGCATGAGAAAGAACAAATACTAAGCTTGGTAACTTATTCTCATGTATTTATGAGCACGAGAAAGAACAAAGACTAAGCTCGTTCCAGAAAAATAATACTACGTTATGATGGGGGTGACCTTCGAATGAGGATCACTCCCAACAGTGTGTCTGTCTAGAGGTAGTTTTCCCCCATATTCTTTGGAAAAATTGGGCGGTTTTTCTTCAACATGATGTCCAGAGGATGGAGATCTACCCCCCAAGCATCATTTCCTCTAACGACTCTTCTTCTTTCCTCATTTAGGTTTCTTGTGACTGATGGAAACATTTCCACTAGGCAGAGGAAAATAAGGTTCAAGTACTTGATCCAGAGTGAGAATCAATTGTAATGGAGGGGGATCTGTTTCATTTTTTAACAATATCGACAGAGACAATGAACTATTCTCATCGAGGCTAGGTACTACCAATGGAAGAGAGGAATCGAAGGATTATCGTGCCTGAGTCAAAATCATGTTTAAGGTGGAAACTTGCACGGTGGGAGGAGAAGGCAATGGAAAAACCCCCATGAGAGAGGAATCCTTGAGAAGACCTACACCTACACTCTCAAAATTATTCTTTCCTAGAAAAGGGACATTATTTGTTGCGACATTGTTGAGATCTGGAGTTGTATACTCAAGTTGGTCAACAGTGATAATCTTTCCTTGATGGGGAAATTGTAAGATACGAAACACCAAAGAAGCAATGAAAGTCATTGCATCGAACCAACTACGACCAAGTGAAAAATTATAATCTAGGGGTGCATCAACTACTTCAATATCAACCTGAATAGTCTTACCCTTCAAAGTCATAGGGAAATATTTCAAGACTCTGTGAGGTTGGAAACCATGTCCATCAAACGCTTTCAGGGTGGTTGGGGAAGAAATAAGGGAAGGAGAACCAAGGGCTCTCCAACAAGGAAAAGACATGACAAAAGTGGAGGCTCTCTCATCCAAAATAGTACAATGGATGGTGTGTCCATTAACAAAAACTTGAATTTGTAATGCTAAGTGATGGGAAATTCTCTCCTTAAAATAATCCATATTAAACGTAATCAAGTTCAACTCATCAAAATCTATGTCTCCAATGGATGACAACAAGGTTCTACATTGATTTGGACAATGTTGTAGAACTTCAAGGGTTGACATAGCACAAGGCGCTTGATCCAAATATTGAAGGATGTTTTTAGTTTTGGGCAGCACAAGAATTTGGATTAAATACCTCTTTTCGAATTACGCTCTTGGGCGGGCACAACATTGCATCAGAAATTGGCTTCTCAATCTGAGGAGGATTGGAAGATGGAGAAGGAGTAGAGTTAGAAGGTTGTTCAAAAACCTTCCCATTAGGCTTATCACCTGGAGGAGTGTCATAGGCATTGGAACAAGTTGTCATATTAACCATCTTAAACATGTAAACTTCAAAGGTTCTTGTGGAAGCATCCCCATGGTGGGAATGACCTGGATCGCCTCTTTGCAGAGGGATAGGGTTTTCTTCAACTGAGTGTTGTTGCTGAACCGGTTGGGAGGTACCCTTCATATATTTAGCAATGACCTCACAATGAGGACAGTATTTCATGTAGTGGTCTTCCTCACAAATCATACAAGGAAATTTAGGTTTCCTTGTCGATTGAGTATCAACAGACTTAGAATTGTCCTTCTCGTTAAAAGATTTGTTGGATTTTCCCTTTGTCTTATTACCTCCTGATTGCTAAGATGAAGAGGATTGGACTGCATTCACCTTAGAGGTTTGAACAGAAGCAGAAATAGTTGTGGTGTTTGGAACGGAATTAGATTTTGGAGCAGGTCTTGACGGATCATTTGATGGACGAGGAGCATTAGGGATTAGATCATAAATTGTGTCAGACTGGGAGTAAACCAAATCCAAATACTGTGCATGGATGATAGCTTTCTCCTCAGTAAATATGTTTCCCATAGAAACATCACGGGCAATGGGAGGTAAGAGAGACTTTGTAAACTAATCTGTGAGGAGTTGGTCCAGAAGTGGAGCTTTAATCAACCATATTCGTCATCTCCACTCATGAATATGATCAGAGATGTGGGTGGAAGAGGATTTTTGGAGAGACATTAAAAGTTATGTACCGGTCTCGTATTATATAGGCAACTGAAAATGCGTCAGGAAAGCCAAGGAAAGATAGTTAAATTCGAAAAAAGAGTTATGCGACATTTCAATGTACCATTTTGTTGCTGCCCCGGTAAGTGTTCTTTGAAAAAGTCTAAGACGAATGGAATAATCCATCAACGAGTTGGAATAAAACCATAAATGGAAATTAATAACATGATTGTTAGGGTCTTCCCCAGGTTTTCCATCAAATTTTGGAATGTCGTAAGGTAATTTGGCAGGGATGGTGGTCCAAAATGGGGCATGAAAGATGGGATCATTTGTTAAATCTGACAGATCTGGCAGATCTAACATAGCCAAGAACGATAGTTGTCGGTTAGGTTTTTGAAATTGGTGATAACTATATTGTGTAGGAACACCAATAAGACCATATCCAGGTTGTGGCGAGGTGACAAAACTAGATGGTCCTCCCATATAAGGTGGTTTTCCAGGTTGTCCACCTATGTAAGGTGGTTGTCCTATTTTCTTACCAATGTATTGTGATTGAATAGGTGGACCTCCTACATATTGTGGTTGACATGTTGGTCCCCCTATGTATGGTGGTGTAAGGGACTGTTGTGTTTGAATCGTGGAGTTTACAGATTGATAGGGAATATTTCCTTGCGGAGGAATGCCCGCCGGATTGGGTTGAGTCCATAAAGGATTCACAACTCCTAGATATGGATGCCCAAAATACAAACCAATGGTAGTAGGGATATAAGGACTTGCAGGAGTGTTTTTCCCCCATGTCGGTTGATGTTTCAACCATGTAGGTTTCCCCCTAGTAAAATTTTTCCCTGCAGCTGAAGGTTGCCCCCCAACTAAAGGTTGGCCCCCAACTGAAGGTTGGCCTCCCATTGAATATTGACCTCCAATGTAGGGAGTACTAATATATGATGTGTGAGATGGAGGTTGATTAGCTTGCGTAACCATGGTTGTGTGAACGAATTGACTACTGGCCATTTGACCTATGGGATGACCAAGTAAAGAACTTGGCATGTGCATGTGTGGAAAAAATGAAGCAGAAATATTACCTGACTCGGGTGCAAGAGGAGATGAATGTGTAAGTGATTGAGTTAGGGTCACTTGTGTCATTGATTTTTACGGTAAAGAATAAGCAACAACAACATCAACTATTGGAGTTGTGGAAAAATATGAATTCCCAAGTTCTTCAGGAAAACCAAAAATTGGTGGGTTCATGCCAAAAGATGATGTAATGGTTGAACTAGGAGGTAAATGATAAGAATAATAAGAATCAACGTATCTCGTGGATGGTGGATCAAAGAGTGGTTGGCCAAGTGGATCAGTAAACAAAGTATTCACAAAAGATGCCAAGATTTATAAGAAGGATGGGACCAGTTCGTCAATGTGATGGCCACTTCCAAGAGCGATGCTCCTAGTTCCAGAAGTGTGATCTATGATCACTGCTTCGTAAGAAATATTATGTTGTGGTTCCTGAATGTCAGGTTCCATGCCTTTTATACTGTGAAAATTCTTATCTTAAGGCCGACTATGCAAAAAAAAGAAACACACTCCTATGAAAACTAAAAGCAATCAACGAAGAAACAATAGATTTTAAGGATCTTTCGAAGACGGGATATCAAGCCACCAGTGAAGAAGTGAGAAGCAGTTACCCCAACCTCCACCTAACATCCCTTCTCGGTGCAGGCAACCCTCGCTTTCACAGTATCACCCTCCAAGGGTACTGAGAGTGTGATACGATGTCTGCCCCAGGTAGCATGGGAATCCCCCCACAATCACCTATGTAGATACCCAGGAAAGGCCACTAATGTTACCAACTCGCAGTCAACCTCCTGGGGGGTACAGTCGACAGTCAGGACCAAACATATGGGCAGGATATAAAATTCTGAAGCGCTTCAAGATAAATGAAGACAAGTGGACCTCTAGGACTCCAGAGGACCCCGAACAGATTCGAAGTTCATGAAGCACTGAGACCAAATGAGACCAATGGTTTCTCAATAATAACCCCCAATATATGATCTTTCCACTACGGTTGGTTATGCTTTAGAGGAATAATATCCGCTACTCTTCTGCACGTGACCTTGTGTTTAGCCCCTGTGTGAGAGGGGGTTCTTGAATATGCTTATACAAAAGTTGTATTTGAATTCTCTTTAATGTTATACAATATCTTTAGTAGTCTTGGACAATTTTCTCACTTCACCTAGTCCAAATACTCTAATCCTAAGCTATTGTTGGTGTGCTAAAAACAAAATATTCAAATTGATTTTATTAGTGCGTGGTTGATTTTAATGGATTTTAACTCAAAGGATTCACGGAGATGAAACGAATGATGTGTAAGAGACTCGACTCCAAAAGAATGCAAAAGAATGATATGCAGTTCTTTCTTTCAATGAATTCTATGTACGGGAAGGAGAAGAGTTATATTCTTCTTAATCACAAACAAACATTTAAAACAATGCAACTTTCAATTCTGAGATCAAGGTGATGCCACACTATCAAGAAAACGTTTCCAAAAACTGAAATGCATATGCAAAAATAACTCTTTTTCCAATCATAAACCAAATCAAACTTCCTAATGAATACAAAATTTCTTCGTTTGATTAACTATGCAAGGGGATATGCAAACTGTTTTTCTTATGTACTTTCAGATGAAAGAGATCTAAGTTGGAGACAAATAACTACAAAGAAAAAATAATCAAACAAAGTGCACTCAAAGTGGTGAGGTATGAAAGAAAACAAGTAGAAAATTGTTCTAAAAAGAACTCAAACAAGGATTCAACAACTGACAAACATTCAAGGAGTACAAGAAAATGTAGAGAAGAATCCAAGAAAAGACAGGGAGAAAGAGAAAATACTCAAATTCTCCTGACAAAACAAGCAGCTAGAAAGGGAAATTTCACATTTATGAAAATGTTTCAAGCACAAATCAAGACAATAGGAAGTGATAAGCATAAAATATCAACCCAAACAACTTCACAAACCAAAGTGCAAACCCTGGAAAGGACCTCTGCAATACATGTTGCAAAAATATGAGCAGAAAAGGGAAGAAAAACTCAAAAAATGAGATCAACGCTCCCTAACTCAAGGGCACGGAGTGATACAATGCTCTGTAAAGAACTGCATGGGAGTGCTGATTAGAGATCAACACTCCGATATGGCCTACAAGGGAGCGCTACGCTTCCCATAAACTCAAAATAGAGAAAAAAAAATGCAGAAAAACACACCTAGAATTCACAGAACTTGGTGAAATTGCTAGTGAAGATGGGAGAAAGGTAATGGATAATGAAAAAATAGTAAAACTGATCTAAAAGGTGGAAAAATGTCATGGAAAATCCAAGTAAATACAAATTGATGTTGATTCCTAGTGGATTCGCCAATTTCTGTTGTAGGAAAATTCCCCTACGGACAGGTGAATTTCCTCTTGGATCTTAGACCCCTATACCAAAACAGAAAAAAGTTAACATTGGACACTGAAATTCCTTTGATATTTTATAACTAATCAGAAAGAGAAGGAGAAGGAATAAAGTGTGATTCACCTTATTCCAATGTTTTTCCTCGCTGATCCAACTTGAGCTTGATCTCCGAGCCTCTTGGCACTGTTTGACACCTGCAATGCAATGGACAACGAGACAAAGAACTCCTACTCTACTCTATAATATTAGTCCAATCAAATCCATCTATAAGACAAATGTATGTAAAGATACATATGTTAGAAGGAAATAGGCCAAGCAATATATTAATGAGAACTCAAGAATATTACTTACAGACTATAGATGCAATTGCAGTAGCTTCCCCAAGTCCTCCTTGTCCAACCCTTGCACAAATCTCCCAAAATCATAGGTTTGATATACTAAATATTTCTCCCAAGACCATAGGTTTGATACCTCAAATCTACACCCTTCTCATGAGATCATAATTTTGGTATCTCTAAACTCCTCTATCTCCTTTTCCATGGAAATCCCTCATTATATAGAATTTGGAGGCTTAACCACCATGGAGAGGATCACTCATCAGATCCACTAAAAAGGGATCTGAAAGACATTTAGGGAGAAAATATTTCCTAAGGATTTTATCGAGGAAATATCTCTCAAGGATTTTAAGGAGGAAATATTTCAACCATCCATGAGATCCTCCACCTTCCCTAAAAAATAGGAAACCAAATGTGAGACGGATTCTCACACTTAATTAATTTCTTTTTCATTAATATTAATAATAATTCATGTGCACTTGGTATTTTGGCCTTCATGTAATATATCCATCCCCCACATTGACTAGGGATTGTGACATAGGATATTCCATGGTGTCAAGGTGTATGAGAAACTTATATGACACTTACAACACTTAGGGCGAGGTACCTAGGTGTGCAAATTTCATGTGTAACACTTACATGATTACTTCTCTTGGTATAAATGACATTCATCTTAGATCAGGAAAAGTACTTCATCAATATGCACCTATTATTGTTGAAGAACCTATAGAGAAGGAAAATCCTAAACAAATAAACTTAAAGAATAATTCATACTTATGATATGATAAATTATTATTCATGAAAGTAGACTTATTCTAGAAGTCTATGTATGATGAAAGATGAGGACAATGAGTGAAATTAGGGAAGGATATCTCATGGAGGTATTCATGGAGATATTGTGGAGATAGTTATGGAGATGGTTATGCTATATTAGACATCTTGTTGCAATCACCTCAATGTTATATGATGAGGCCTCACGAATGTATTAGTGTGAGAGTAAAGTATCATTGTTTTGTATATTAATGCAATGTGAATTTTGGTGTATATTGTCGTTCTTATGGATGATTTATGCATGTTATTATTTTTTCATTTTTCTCTTGAAACCAACATTTGGTATTAGAGTGAGTAATAGTGATTGCTTGCACACATAGAGGTGATAAGTGATGAGATAGTATTCAACGTATTTGCAATTGTGTGGATTTTTGTGTATCAAGCACATGAAGAACTTGTGTGGAGAAATACTTGTATGGGGAGCTTGATGTGAAGAGTTTGTGTGTGAGACTAACATGGAAAACTTGTGTGAAACTATGGCATAGATATGATTATCACTTGCACAGTTGAATTATAATGGTAATGGGTGAAGGTTGAGTCAATTTATTGATGTAAAGAGGTGAAGGTTGAGTCAAGTTCAATTGTAATGGGTTATTTGTATTGAGATTGCATTTGAGGACAAATTTTAAGGTGTTAAAATTTTTGGGTGCATGCTCAGTGGTACTCGACACCCTCATAATCATTGTATTTTGAAATATGGGTGCATGATCGATTGAACCCAATACCAAATTTGTTGTGTTTATTCTTCAACAAGCGAGAATGATTACAAGCAAGAATAATCAAGTTTTAAAAATTGGCAGAGGAAAAATACTTCAAACAAATAATCAAGAAATTGAACTACTACAACAAGACCTTTGATAATGCTTTACAAGAAATAGACAGGTTACAAAAACAAAATCAATCCATAATTGGCAAATTTGCATAATTCATAACATGAGGTAATGAACTCTATCAAGAATTTGTTAGTTTTGCTACACAACACATCGACACATTAGAATAAAAGTTGACATCACTAGATAGATTTATGGATGATATTTTTAAAATTGAAGATCAAAAGGATAAATTGATAGAATCATTGTAGAAAGAATTATTAGGAAAGGAGAATGTGTTGTTATAACTTGCAAATGAAGTTAAATAGATAAAGAAAGAAAAAGTAATGTCTGATGCAATGTGTGACACATATGATTTGCTTCCAAAGTTTGATAGTTCATCTGATAGTTCATCTAATAATGGTGATTTGATTTATAAGGATGTACATGCACCTCTTTCATGTTATGTGTCTCGGTAAAATGGTCTTGGTGATAATGAATATGATGATTTTGTTGCAACTGATAAATCTGATAATGAAGATGATGAACTTGGTTGCTTTGAAAAGAATACTAAGCGAATTGGTTCAAAACTTATGCATAAAATGGGATTTGATGGTAAATATTTAGGAAAGAATGGGTAAGGCATCCAAAAGCCCATACAAGTATTTATAAGTCCAAAAAATGTATACCTTGGTTATGAAGGAAACAAAATCAATGGCGACATCAAATTTGTAAAAGCAAAATCATCGACAAAAAATGAATCATTTATAAGAAACTATTGTAACATCCCCATTATAATCCCAAGTTTGATTAATTTGTATGTAGATATAATAAGTGGCTAGGACCAGTAAATGTAATATGTTGTTGGTTTGGTGTTTTGACTTTTTTTCCAATGGCCATATCCTTTTTGCATACAACAATTATATATTCTATGCTCTTAGTTAGCCATTTTTAAAGGTATTATCAAGCTTTATGCATCAATTCGCCATGGAATAACATGAGGTATGTGTAATCATCGTTTTGAAATGGTTTTATGTTAATTCATCTTCAGTTGAATGATTACAATGATCTAACATTTTTTTTTTGCTTGGAACAGGTCAAAATTGTGATTCGTCCTTCCATCCAATCCTTCGTCCAATCCTTCGTCCAGAACTCCATCTGGAACGCGGAGCATAGAGGAGTTGGCAGTTATCATATTGGCGGGATTTGATGGGTGAATCAAGAACATGGGTTTTGTTCCCACTCATACCCTCTAGCTATGGAGCTCGACGCATACAGACTTGGGTGGTTTCAACGGCCTCTAAGTGGAGCGCACGAGGTTTTTAAACAAAGATGTTTTTTGTTAAATTCATTTAATGTATTTCTAGTTTTATAAAGTGTTGACCCTTCCAGGGGTCAACCTCTCATGATATGTATAAATCTATAAATACTGTTGTCTACGCCAAGAATAAGAAGACACAAATTTTATTTTATACATAGACATTATCTTCATTTTGTTGTATACTCTGTTTTTTATGATCAATACCAATGTTGTGTTAACTCGGTGACTTTGTTTTCCTATTGAAGTATCACCACGACCTTCTGGGGGGCCCACCAATGATCTGGGTAGTTGTCTATATCAGTATATACTTGAATCTGTATATTTTCCTTTCAGATCTCTTCAATTTTGAAGTTTCTTGTTTCCATTTGATGTGTATATCTCTTTAATTTCAGATTGCTTGTTTAATCTATATCAGTGTATATCTTCTATAATTTGTAGCTCATTTTCTAAATTGTGTGTATATCACAGAGCATGTGTGGACGTCCAAGTTCATTTGTTTATATTTTTATTTCTAACATTTCGATTGTAGGTTGTAACTTAATTGCTTATAAACTATTAATTATGCCATCATGTATCTTTTTCATAAGTTGTAAATCACTCTGTAGAATAGCAATTTAGACGGAGTCCATGGTTACTTGTTTCTATTTAGATTTTTAACACTTTTCTTGCAAGGTGTAGTTTACTTGTTTAGGAGTTGTTCAATTATGTTGTCATGTCTTTTCCTCTATGTTTCGTAAAGTTGTAAATCACTCTGTAGAGTATCTATTTAGAGAGAGCTCAATTATTAAATTGATATTCAAATACTTTGTGTAGGTGTGAATAACTTGTTAACCCTGTTTTTAGCATTAGCATGATACGATAGAAGTGGATTTTGAGTTATGATTTTCAATAACATCCTAGTTATAATTTTGAATTATGATTTTCCATGATACCCTAGCTGTAATTTCAAGTTTTCATTTTCAATGTTGTCTTAGTTATGGATTTGAATTATGATTTATAATTAGCATTAGTTATGAGTTTGTAGGTTTGCAGGAATTATTGATTCAATACAGAGTATTTTCAATGTTATCCTAGTCATGGATTTGAATCATGGTTTCTAATTAGTATTAGTTATGAGTTTGTAGGTTTGCATGACTTATTGATTATGAACAAAGTATTTTCCAGTAATAGTGTGACAGAGAAAATGATTGATGTTGAATTTCTTCTTCACAATGTTTAAAGATCATATGGATTCCAAGAACATCTAATGTTTCTTTTATGATGGAAAACATTTCTATAGACTTCCTTATCCATACTCTACATTTCTTTGTAGAAGTTAGCATTGATTTAATTCCACTTGAATTGTCATTAGTGGTTAGATGCCATCGTTATTTCATTTGCCACCATAGACACAATCATCACATTTGAATACTATCACAACAATCTTGCTTTCAGTTTGGTAGATTAGTGTTTATCTGCAAGATAGGAATAATAGTGAGTTTTTTCTTTAAGAATAGAGTTCACTTGTAAAGATAATTATGATAGATTATTTGCTTATTTGCTTATTTTCTTATTTTCTTACTTGTCATTTGCTTATTTAGAGGTAGATTAAATAGATATATTAAACAATTTAGAGATAGATTACTTGTCATTTTCTTATTCAAAGGTATATTAAATAGATCAATGAAATAGTTCAGATATATATTGCCTGTTATTTGCTTGTTCAGAGATAATTCAAATAGTTCATAGTCCTAGATTGCTTAAAGCTCATTAGTTAAATGTTTTTTTGCATATTTAACATAGAGTATGATGTTTGAATGCATTTTAAAAGTCACATTTTTAAAGTAGAATTGTAAATTAAAAAGAGTGTTGATCCCTAGGTTAAACCATCTCCTTAGCTAGTTAATATTCCTGTTATATTTTCTTTTTCCCTTGGCTGATACTGTGCCACAGCTCTAAGTTTACTTACCTTGGGTTGACAATTTAATTGAGGGAAATTAGTACATATAGTTTATCCATCATTTTTGCCATCGTTGTGCATGAGGAAGAGAATGAAACAATGTGCACATTTTATCCAAGTTGCAGGAGGAATCATTCCTCAAGGGACTGCCCATTAGACAACATTTCAGTCTATGGCTTATGTACTGAAGATCACCCAACTAAAAAATTCCCATCACTACCCAGTTTATTAGCCATTTATAGAAGTGGGGATCCTGGGGAATCTTATTATGTACCTAGGAGACCATGGCAACCTAGGAGTCAGCCTACATACCGAGATCTACCACCTCAAGTTCCACCTTATTATGAACAAACACAACAGTGGAACTCACCAAATTGGAAAACTCGGTATCCACAGTATCCTTCACACCACCTTTGGCTACAAGGATGGAGAGGAGGGAATACCCAAGGAAACACTCAGGTTCCACCTTATCCTATGCCCACTCATCCTTACCCATAGTTTCCACCAAAAATCCAACAACTTTACCAAGATTTGTTCCCCCACCTTTACCTCTTATTCCACAACAACCCCAACAATTTCAAAATACAATCTCCCCAAGACCAACATTATTACCAACACAACTGGTGCCTAACCCGAATAATAAACCAACTCAACCTCTTCATAATGTTGAGCTCTAAACCTTCCTGACATATGTTATTTCTCTTGTTCCATTACATGAAATTCAACTAAGGTCGGGAAAAGTGTTGGATCGACAGAGGCCTTTAGTAGCCATCCGGGAAGAAGAAGAAGATGAAACTTCCAAAAAATCCATAGATGAAACTAAGTGGCAAGATTTCATCATTCCTAAATACCAGGAACAAAAACTTCCCCAAAGTGAATCTTCACATGTTACAAATCCCCTCCTTATCCAAAGAGATTAGCAATTGAGAAACCAATAATTCGACCGGAATTTGACATTTTAAATGAATTAAATAATATATGTGCCAAAATTCCCCTGTTACAAGCCATAGAGGAAATTCCAATTTACACTAATGTGATCAAGGAATTGTGTATCAAGAAACTAGGTAGGAAACATAAAGATCCTCCAACAGTACATTTGATAGGAGCTGTCTGAATACATATCAGAGCAGCCTAGCGTCACAAAGTATGAAAACCCAGGGAGCGTCGTAGTAAAAATAACCATTAATAAGGTTCCCATCAGAAATACTCTCATATACCTGGGGGAAACCATTAATGTTATGAATGTTACTACCTTAGAGGAATTACAGTTGAAACCCCTCCTTAGACCTGCCCCAACTATTTTGGAATTAGCAGATAAGACAAAAGTTATACCTGAAGGAAACTTGGATGATATCATAGTTATGTTAGCCTCATGGGAATATCTAGTAGACTTTCTTGTCATTCATTCAAAGGATCCTGCTAAAGGGCATCCTGCTATCTTGGGAAGACCTTGGTTGGCCACAACCAATGCATTTATTGGCTGTAGAGAAGGTGAAATGACTATCTCTAATGGACTTTATATATATAATCTTACCATATACCCAACAACCCAACCTTTTTTAGAGAATCTATGGTGGCTTGAATGTCCATATGAGAATGAGAACTGGGAAGAACCTGTGTTGCCTAGTGATCATTCCTGGGCACTTCGGGAGCAAACAATGAAAAAATTGTTAAATCAAATTATTTTTGCAATCACGTGTGTTGATTTTCCACAATATTTTCCCCAATTTGAGTACATGTTTGGTGAATAATTTCAAGAAAAGTTGGACCCATCAACTTTGTATTCAACATCTTTTATTTTTGAGATAGATGAATCTGCCATATCTTATACCATGCCTTATGAGATTAGTCCTAGGAAATTCCTACATATAAATTCTGGACTAAATGCAGATCAATAAGAACAGTTAGTAAATGTCCTTAAAGACCAATCAGGGGCATTAGCCTGGGAATATATCGATATGAAGGGTATACACCTCAACACATGCATTCATCACATATATACCCAGGCAGAAGTAACACCTGTTAAGCAACCCCAGAGAAGGATGAATCTGAAACTAAAGGATATAGTAAAGGAAGAAATACAAAAGCTATTGAATGTCAGTTTTATTTATCCAACCTCTGACAGTAAATGGGTATCCATTCTTGTAGTGGTTCCAAAGAAAGTAACCGAAAAATGGAGAATCTGTGTTGACTTCTGGGAACTTAATAAGGCCACTCTTAAGGATTATTTTCCTCTTCCCTTCATTGCCCAAGTATTGGATACCTTGTTAGGGAAGTGATACATTTCCTTCCTGGATGGATATAGCGGATACAACCAAATTCTCATAGCACCTGAGGATCAGGACAAGACTATTTTCACTTGTCGTTGGGGAACCTATGCCTATAGGGTCTTACCATTTGGTTTGTGTAATTCTCCTACAACATTTCAATGAGCAGTATTAGGGATATTTGCTGACCTCATTCGTGATTGTGTGGAAGTGTATATGGACGATTTTACAGTATATGGTAATACTTATCAGGAATCCCTAGATAATCTAAAGAAATTCCTTATCAGATGTCAAGAAATGAATCTATCCTTAATCCATGAAAAGTGTAAGATGTTATTGACTTCAGGAGTAGCTTTAGGGAATCATGTTTCATTTGAAGGGATTAAAGTGGATCCTACTAATATTGAGGTAATCATCAAACTTCGACCTCCAAAGACTCAAAAATCGGTAAGAAGATTTCTTGGACATGCCGTATACTATCGAAAATTTATTGAGAATTTTATAAAGATTGTTGCACCAATGTTTGGATTGCTTACAAAAGATGTTGATTTTCTTTGGACTGACCAGTGTCAAACTGCCTTTGAAACTCTAAAAGCTAAATTATCCGTGGCACCAGTTCTTAGGGGACCCAGTTGGGCCCTTCCATTTCACATATCCATTGATTCCTTCAATACTGCAATAGGAGGAGTATTAGGTCAAAACAAAGACCAGCAATCCTATGCCATATACTTTGTGAGTAAGAACTTGTCCCCTGCTGAGTTAAACTATACAGTCACCGAAAATGAATATGAATTCTTGGTAGTTGTCCATGACATCAATAAGTTTCGCCATTATATCATAGGATATGAGGTATTTGTACATATAGATCACTTTGCCATTAGATTTATCATGAATAAACCCATTACCAATGGCCGAGTAACTATATGGCTCCTGTTATTACAAGAGTTCAATATCACCATCCTTGACCAAAATGGAAAAGAGAACTTAGTAGCTGATTTTCTCTCACGCATTAATCATGAAGGTGATAGTATTCCTGTTGATGAAATTTTTCCAGATGAACATCTATTTTCTCTCACGCATTAATCATGAGGGTGATAGTATTCATGTTGATGATAGTTTTGCAAACATGGAAAATTATTTTTCTACTAGAAAGTTACCATCTCATTTGTCACTTCATGAAAAGCGTCGGATTATAACACAAAGTGATAACTACTCTTGGGTTGTCCATGACATTTTTCATACTGTACCAGACTTGATTATTCTTAGATGAGTCCATGAAGATGAGATACCAGATATCCTATTAAGTTGTCATGATGGACCATGTGGTGGAAATTTTTCCAACAAACATACAACATATAAGGTTTTACATTTAGGTTACTATTGGACTAACATTTTTAAGGATGTTGCCAAATATGTGAGAAGTTGCGATAGTTTTCAGAGGATAGGAAGACCCACATCATCTTATGAAATTCCCTTACACGCCCAAGTTATGATAGAACCTTTTAAGAAATGGGCCCTTGATTTTGTAGGACCAATTTCTCCCATGTCTCGTAAGAAGAATTATATTCTAGTTTGCACAAATTATGTCACCAAGTGGTTAGAAGAAAAATCCTTGTTTAGGGCTACTGCAAAATATGTTGCTGAGTTCATTTATGAAGAAATATTTACCTTCTTTGGTTTTCCTCATGATATTTTCATAGACCAGGGTACACAATTCACTTCTAAGCTGATGAAGGAGTTAACAGAAAAATATGAGATCAAGCATTGTAAGTCTTCTCCATATCACCCACAAGCCAATGGTCAAGTAGAGTAAAAAAACAAAGTATTGGAAACTATATTAACCAAAATTGTCTAATTACACCATAGAGATTGGGTTGATAGACTTCTAGAGGCTTTGTGGGCATATCATACCACCTGGAGAAACACCATTGGGCATACCCCATACGAACTAGTTTATGGAAAACAAGTATTTCTACCAATTGAATTCCAAGTAAGGAATTTTTGTATTGTTTCACAATTGGGATTAGACATAGACTAGGCACAAAAACAACAAGCCCTACAATTGAACGAATTGGATGAGATTACATAAGATGTTATCCAACAGACAATTTTAGTTCAAAACCAAAGGAGCAAGTGGCATGACAAATTTATTAAGAAGAAACAATTTCAACCTGGTGATTGGGATTTGTTGTTTGATTCCCGATTCAAAAATTTTAAAGGAAAACTTAGCACTTGATGATGGACAAGTCTCTTTCATAGTGAATGGACATCGACTTAAACTTTACCACATACCTATTTGCAAAGAAGATTTTCTATAGGTCATGTCAGCCGACAAGGCATTGGACTTGGTGGATGGGGAAGTTTCTTCTCCCTCCCCCTGTTCTTGAAACTTTTTTTTTAATNTTTTTTTTTTTTTTTTGATAAACAATTTTAGAGATCTTTGCAGGTGTTGATCTAACCGCAAGTGGACAACTCCAAGGAGACAAAAAGGGAAGTGTTTTACTTTAGAAGAATATTTTTCTATATTTGAACTCTGTTTTCTGCTTAAGCATCAATTGGATAATGACTTTTTATTATGCTTAGAAATTTCTTGCTTTAAATTAGCCATTTTTACAAGATTTCTATCTTCCTTTCTCTCAAGGCATATTTAATGGTAGTTTCTCATAATCTCCACCACTAGAGGATATAAGGAAGTGACACCTTGTCTTATCAAACCTAGAGTTTACTCGTACAATTTCCCCAAGAACCCTGAGTAGGTGAGTAAAGTATCTCTATGAAAGAGTAGCAAGAAGGTCTGATTAGTGGTTAGCCATGGAAACATCAATATAACTTAAAAAAAAAAAAGTGAGTAGGGGCTAAAGATACCTTTCTGTTCTTTTCCAGTGGTACCATCCACTACACACTAAAAATGTTTGATTATACTATATCTTTAGATTGGCTACGCTCACTTAAGTATCCCTTACATCAGGAAAATCTATAAGGAATACATAAAGAAGATTAATCCTCTAACTTAAATACCATCCCAGTCCAAAATAAACAATTTAGGAGCTTCCTCCCCATCTTCTTTCAAAAAGCAATCTTTATACACAAATCTTAAAAGATGGTGGACCAGTCTCTGCTGTAAAAGGGTGTAAGAGGCTAACCCATCTGGATACTAAACAGGTTTGATGGCAGCGGGTACTAGCCTATGGTATGGCTAGTTAAACTCGTCGGAGTATTGAACAAGATTGCTAGAAGCGGGGAATTATACCTAGCAAGGGTGATGATCTAACAAATAATAAATAAAATTCCTAAATATAAAACTTGTCCTGATGTACGACACTACTTGTAGGCAAAGCTGAAAAGAAGTATGCATGGTTAAGAAAAGGTAAATGAACTGCATCAATCTGCCATCGGGAACTAACTTTAAGACAATCCTAAGACTCTCTTACCTACGTCTTCTTAACTATATGTAGGATGTTATGTCCTATAGGTGGGGCCATATTTTAATCGTCTTGTCAGACTAATGTGTGAAATTGATCTCTACACTTGGAAAACTGTAAATCTTAGGCTATTGGGAGAATTGACTGGTTCCCTATATATTTGATTGTGAGGTTTCACAATACTTAGGATTGGGGGAGGGGTTTCTTAAGCTAACAAATGATAAACGTTGCCATCTATATTACAATCCATGCAAAGAGGAAGTAGAATCTCTATCAAAATTATGTCTTATTATCTTTACAATATTTCGGGCTATTATATCAACAGTTGTTTGTATTAGTATGATAAATTCTATACTGCTGATATCACTTTGTGTGTTATAAACCTGTTGTGAATTTTTATTTGTGTTTATACAATGGAAGAATTCTTATACTTAACTATTTCTTGTGACAATTACAGATCAATAACAACTGCTAAATGCTCACTGCCATTTGTATTACAAGCCTAGGAAAAAAGGAACAAGTTGTTTTTCATTGTTACAGATCGATGACAAGGAAATAAAAAATGGATAATCCTATTCATACTCATCCTATCCATGCTCATGTTCACCATGCCTGCCTGATATTGTCTTGGAGAAGTGCTATGGGCGAACGTCCGTTTACTATGGGATAATTTCCACTTACACAGGAGGATCGAATGGAGTGTCATCTAGAGGAGCGGATGAAGTTCCATCTAGAGGACCGGATGAAGTGTCATATGGAGGATCGACTGAGGTATTTATACATTGTAAATGATCACGATCACATGAATG
Organism: Picea mariana; assembly: GCA_032191745.1. NCBI lineage: Eukaryota > Viridiplantae > Streptophyta > Pinopsida > Pinales > Pinaceae > Picea > Picea mariana. The sequence continues at coordinate 27,306 of JASDQU010502343.1, forward strand.
TATGATCGCTCGAATTAATTACACCCATTGCAATGATAAATTAGATGAATTGAATGGTGTATTTTTCAAATTCCATTTTGGTAATCAAATTAAACTTATAAATGCATTTTATGATCAAATGCCCAAGTCGAAGACTTGGACATTGATCTAATTATTACACCATTTTTTTTACCTCCAAAGTACACACTATTCAAATTCAAACTCGGTGCAATTATGATCACACATGGCATTCGCGTATGACAAAATCTCCCACGATTCAATTGTTTCCATCACAATTGCATTAAGAAACGGGTGCCTTGCCCCAATTTCTCATTTCTCTCATCCTTTATTTGTTGTGTCGCACTTTCCCTCTACCAGATTCTGGCCTCCTTCTCATCCCTTACTCTATAACCATGCCCAACCGTTATTAACCATCCCCCTACACCGAGCTACTGTCCATTTCGGAATTCACAGCGTGTAGAAAAATATTTCTCCATGTCCGTTGGGGACCATCCTTGGCCAGTTTGTAGGGGCATGACGATGGCATCTCTCTCCAATTCACTGTCAAGTTTGATGGGAGACTGTCTTGCATAAGGTCTCTAATCTTCTTAGTCTCGGAGGAATCCATTTCCTTGGCCATGAAATTTCCAAGGGTTGGGGATTGACGGTTCAAACACCATAAATTTCCACGTCCAAGTTATAACAGAGTTTTCAAGCCAGAATTTCAAAATTTTTGTAGAGCCAATGGATATTTGAAAGAATGTATCAAAGATGAATTGATCAACCCTCTGATCGTAATTACCAGGCTCATCACTTGTGAAGGTAGGTACTTTGTTTTTAAAGTCTGTCATTTATGTCTGTTAGCCCATTTTCAATTCAACAAAACCCAGAATTTTCCCTTCTATTTCCTGAAAAGCCTTGAGAAAATGTCTTCCCAGGTCCGTAAAAATTTGGCCAACCCTCACAATAGTTTATTTCACCATGGCCTCATTAAATTTCTTTTTATATAAGAATTGAAAAAGAAGAGTAAGACATGGCACGATTTCCTCTACCAATTCTTGAATCCCCATCTCATAGTTAAGATAAGCAAGAGATCGATCAATTCAGGGGTTGTCACCCCACCTAAGCCTCACTCTCCAAAAAATCCAAACCCTCCAGTTCAAAATATCTCCCTGTCTGATAAGAAGGCCAAGAAAATTATTGATTCCCTTGTAGCCTACTCTGGTAAGAAAATTAAAAATCCTGCTGATAATTCCCCATTTCCTTCAACACCTCTCGATTCTAAACCTAAGAATCTACAAGATTCATTTCATCAGTATTTTCCTTAGGTTCCTACAAAGAGAAGAGGAGATAATTGATTCAAGGGGAAATCCTTTCGAAGAATCACATGAAGTATGAGTGGCAAGCACAATATAAAACCTCCAAGTACTTTGAATCCTATTTAACTGTCTTCTGACCATGAGAGCCCCCATAAAATACCCAAAGAAGTTTTTGCAAAGGAGTCTAAGCTCGATAAAGAGGTCAAATATGAACCTATTTTACCAAGTCTTCCTCACAAAAACATGGTTACTCCTTCCTCCCAAATGCCTACACCATCTTCTAAAGTTGATATATCTTCTACATCTATCAAGGATCCCAAGCCTTCCTCTCTTGAGCCATCTGATCAAACCCTAGTTATTGAGAAATTGCGACTAGAAAATGCTCAACTGCTTCAACAATTGACAAAATGAGAAACTGTAGATCAGCATTTCCATCATGAAAACGTCGTCCTGCAAACAAAATTAAACTCACTTCAGTGATTAGTCGATTAGATGACCACCACCAATCACAGTCTCAGGATGCAATTGAAACATCACAAGAGGCCTAACACAAAGTCCTCAGGGCATGATGGAGAAGCTTCTAAATCCAATCCACCCCCTCCTTCACAAGTATAGTTATGTCAGGTAATCCATTTTTTTTTGCAGAGGGACCTGCAAATCCTTAGGCATGGGAGAAATGTTGGTTTGGTGTTTTGACTATTTTTCCAATGGCCAAATCCTTTTTGCATACGACAATTATACATTCTATGCTCTTATTTAGCCATTTTTAAAGGTATTATTGAGATTTATGCATCAATTTGCCATGGAATAACAAGAGGTATGTGTAATAATAATTTTTCAATGGTTTTATGTTAATTCATCTTCAGTTAAATTATTACAATGATCTATAGTTTCTTGTTTTCTTGCAATAGGTCAAAATTGCGATCCGACCTTCCATCTAGTCCTTTGTCTAGAACTCCATCCGACACTCAGAGAAAAGAGGAGTTGGCAATTAGAATATCGGCAGGATTCGATGGGAGAATCAAGAACATGGTTTTGTGCCCACTCATACCCTCCAGCTATGGTGCTCGACACATACAAACTTGGGTGGTTGCAGCGGCCGCTAAGTGGAGTGCACGAGGCTGTTAAACAAATATGCTTTTTGTTAAATGCATTTAATGTATTTATTTTTTTAGAGAGTTTCGACACTTCCAGTGGTATACCTCTCAAGATATGTACAAATCTATAAATGATGTTTCCTATTCCAAGAAGAAGAAGACATGAATTTTATTTTGTACACATACATTATCTTCATTTTGTTGTATACTCTATTTTTGATGATCAATACCAATGTTGCGTTAACTCACTGACCGTGTTTTCCTGTTGAAGTATTTCCAAGACCTTTTTGGGGGGGGGCACCAGTGGTCTGGGTAGTTTTTTATATCAGTATTTACTTGCATTTGTATATTTTCCTTTCACATCTCTTCATTTTCGAAGTTGCTTGTTTAATTCCATTTGTTGTGTATATCTCTTTAATTTCAGATTTCTTGTTTAATCTATATCACTGTATATCTTCTCTAATTTGCAACTCATTTTCTAAATTGTGTGTATATCACAGAGCATGTATGGGCATCCATGTTCACTTGTTTATATTTTGATTTCTAACATTTCGATTGTAAGTTGTAACTTAATTTCTTATAAACTGTTTAATTATGCCATCATGTCTCTTTTTCATAAGTTGTAAATCACTCTGTAGAATAGAAATTTAGACAGAGTCCATAGTTAGTTGTTGCTATTTAGATTTTTAACACTTTTCTTGCAAGTTGTAGTTTACTTGTTTAGGAGTTGTTCAATTATGTTGTCATGTCTTTTCCTCTATGTTTCGTAAAGCTATAAATCATTATGCAGGATATCTATTTAGATAGAGCTCATTTATTAAATTGTAATTTCAAATACTCTTTGTAGGTGTGCATAACTCATTAACCCTGTTTTTAGCATTAGCATGATACGATAGAAGTGGATTTTGAGTTATGATTTTCAATAGCATCCTAGTTATAATTTTGAATTATGATTTTCCATGATACCCTAGCTGTAATTTCAAGTTTTCATTTTCAATGTTGTCTTAGTTATGGATTTGAATTATGATTTCTAATTAGCTTTAGTTATGAGTTTGTAGGTTTGCAAGAATTATTGATTCTATACAAAGTATTTTCAATGTTATCCTAGTCATGGATTTGAATTATGGTTTCTAATTAGTATCAGTTATGAGTTTGTAGGTTTGCATGACTTATTGATTTTGAACAGAGTATTTTCCAATAATAATGTGATAGAGAAAATGATTAATGTTGAATTTCTTCTACATAATGTTTAAATATCATATGGATTCCAAGAACATCTAATGGTGCTTTTATGATGGAAAAAATTTCTATACACTGCCTTATCCATACTCTACATTTCTCTGTAGAAGTTAGCATTGAGTTAATTCCACTTGAATTGTCATTAGTGGTTAGATTCCATCGTGATAATATTCACCACTGTAGACACAATCATCACATTTGAATACTCTCACAACACTCTTGCTTTCAGTTTGGTAGATTAGTGTTTATTCTCTGCAAGATAGGAATAATAGTGAGTTTTTGCTTTAAGAATAGAGTTCACTTGTAAAGATAATTCTAACATATTATTTTCTTATTTGCTTACTTGTCATTTTCTTATTTAGAGGTAGATTAAATAGATAGATTAAATAGTTTAGAGATAGATTACTTTTTATTTTCTTATTCAAAGGTAGATTAAATAGATAGATGAAATAGTTCAGAGATAGATTGCTTGTTATTTGCTTGTTCAGAGATAGATAAAATAGTCCATAGTCCTAGATTGATTAAAGCTCATTAGTTAAAGGTTATTTTTCATATTTATCATAGAGTATGTTGTTTGAATGGATTTTAAAAGTCACATTTTAAAATTAGAATTGTAAATTAAAAAGAGTTTTGATCCCTAGGGTAAACCATCTCCTTAGCTAGTTAATCTTTTTGTTAGCTTTTCTTTTTTCCTTGGCTCATATTATCCCACAACTCTAATTTTACTTACCACGGGTTGACAATTTAATTGAGGGAAATTAGTACATATAGTTTACCCATCATTTTTTGCATCGTTGCCAGGGAGTTGTCTTACAGTAGAAAATAGTTAGGAAGTAGATTATTTCTGAACTGTAGTATTAGTTTGGTGGCAGGGGGACTTTAAGACGAGAGGTAAGAGCCTATGCATATGTTATAGCAGGTTCCCCCAAACCCAATGGTAATTTTTCTTTTTGTACTACTTTCATGAACAAACCTAGGGACCCAAAGGGTAGATGTATCAAAACCAAACCAAAACTTTTGATCAAGGTTCCTTCTAACCTTTTTGGAGGAAGGAACACTCCACCCATAAACGTCGCAGAATGATACCAGAAAGTAGGGGATAGCTCAAACCAAATAGATAAAAAAGTCTCAGAAGGGACCAAAACTAAGGAAACTATAGAGCATAAAATTGAGACAACAACAGTAGTGGGACATGAGGCAAGACCACTTGAACCTTCATCAAAACCAACCAACACAACATTTTCCTTTTCACCACCATCATGGGACTCTAACTTTGTAGATATCATTGACCTTGAACAGATGAATGCTCTGTTTGGAAGTTCAACCAATACAGTTGTATCCCAAGTTGAAACAACAACTTTGGAACTAGTCATTTCAACAAGATTGAGTAAAGTCTTGGACATCCAAATAGTAGATAAATATTCCTATAGAAGGAATACCATTCCTGAAAAAGAACCTTGGGACACTTTTTTATCTTCAAGGATAAAACCATTTAGGTATTCTCTCTTTGGGAATCAAATCAATATGGATGATCAGGAGAATCACAGCCATGTGAGACATGATGAGGGAGAAGAAGTTGGAAACCAAACAGAAACCACCTTTGGGTTTCCAATTTTGGATACCACACAAAATGTCAACATGAACAACATTCCACTCTCTACACTGCCCACCTTTAATGTTAAGAGTAGTGAGGACCCATATAGATTCCTATTTGAGTTTGAAATCTTGTGTCAAAGCTATAACTATTTGCAAGATGCCCTGAAATTAAAACTTTTTCTTGCCACTCTTAAGGATTTTGCAGTAAGATGGTTCATGGGGTTACGAGAGTCTAGTATTGGGTCTTGGGAAGATATGAAAGCTATATTTCTTAAGAAATACCAAGACTACTGCAAATCCAAGGATTCTCGTAATGATATTTTTAAAATTCAACAGTTAGATGATGAGAGTCTTGAAGATTACATGGAATGGTTTGCTTATACCTCACAGAAATAGAAATATCATGACCTTCTAGATGATGCAGTCAAGACTCTTTTCCTTAAAGGAATTTTGGAGGAATATCTAGAGACACTTAACCTGATGGCATCAAGTGACATCTTCCATAAACCATTCATTGAAATCTGTGAAATGTGTATAAATTACTCGAGGAGTAGGGCCAAAACTGGGAAGAGTGTTCTGGATCCTTATAGTAGAAATCTAAAAGTAGTTAGTTATTGTGGTATTACAAGGGTAGAGATAGGAAACCTATTGGAGAACTTCAAAACTGATATTCTAAGTACAGTAGGTTACTAGTTGGACACCCTAAAGATTAAGACGAAACAAGAGGAAGAGAATGCAACAATGTGCATATTTTGTCCAAGGTGCATGAGGAATCATTCCTCAAGGGAATTCCCATTAGACAAAATTTCAGTCTGTGGATTCTATACTGAATATCACCCAACTAAAAAATTCCCATCATTGCTCGATTTATTATCCATTTATAGAAGTGGAGATCCTGGGTAATCTTATTATGTACCTAGGAGGCCATGGTAGCCTAGGCGTCAATCTACATACCAGGATATACCACCTCAAGTTCCACCTTATTATCAACAACCACAAAAGTGGAACTCACCAAATTGGAAAAATCGATATCCACAGAATGCTTCACACCACCCTTGTCTACGAGGATTGAGAGGAGGGCATACCCAAGGAAACACTTAGGTTCCACCTGTTCCTATGCCCACTCATCCTTACCCACATTTTCCACCGAACATCCAACAAATTTTGCCAGGATTTGTTCCCCCACCTTTATCTCCTATTCCACAACAACCCCAACAATTTAAAAATACAAGCTCCCCAAGACCAACATTATTACCAGCACAACCGGTTCCTAACCCAAATAAGAAACCAACTCAACCTCTTCATAATGTTGAGTTGCAAACCTTCCTGACATATTTTATTTCTCTTGTTCCATTACATGAGATTCAACTAAGGTCGAGAAAAGTTCTAGATAGACAAAGGCCTTCAGTGGTAATCCAGGAAGAAGAATAACATGAAACTCCCGAAAAAACCACGAATGACACTAAGTGGGAAGATGTTATCATTCCTAAATACCAGAAAAAAGATCTTCCCCAAAGTGAATCTTCATAGATTACAAAATCCCTTCCTTATCCAGAGAGATTAACAATTGAGAAACCAACAATTCGACTGGAAATTGACATTTTAAATGAATTAAAGAATATTTATGTCAAATTCCCCTCTTACAAGACATAAAGGACATTCCAATTTACAGTAAGGTGATCAAGGAATTGTGTATCAAGAAACCAAGTAGGAAACAGAAAGATCCTCCAACAATACATTTGATAGGAGAATTGTCTGAATACATATTAGAGTAGCCTAGGGTCACAAAGTATGCACACCCAGGGAACCCCATAGTAAAAATAACCATTAATAAGGTTCCCATTGGAAATACTCTCATAGACCTGGGGGAAACCATTAATGTTATAAATGTTACTACCTTACAGGAATTACATTTGAAACCCCTCCTTAGACCTACCCCAACTATTTTGGAATTAGGAGATAAGACAAAAGTTATACCTAAAGGAATCTTGGATGATATCATAGTTACATTAGCCTCATGGGAATATCCAATAGACTTTCTTGACATTCATTCAAAGGATCCTGCTAAAGGGAATCTTGTTATCTTAGGAAGACCCTGGTTGGCCACAGACAATGAATTTGTTGGTTGTAAAGAAGGTGAAATGACTATCTCTAATGGAATTTCTATATAGAAACTTACCATATGCCCACTAGCCCAACCTATTTAAGAGAATCTATGGTGGCTTGAATGTCCATATGAGAATGAGAACTGGGAAGAACCCGTGTTTCCTAGTGATCATTTCTGGGCACTTCGGGAGAAAATAACGGAAAATGTGCTAAATTAATTTATTTATGCAATCACGTGTGTTGATTTTCCACAATATTTTCCCCAATTTGAGTACATGTTTGGCGAAGAATTTCAAGAACTGTTGGACCCATAAACTTTTTCTTCAACATATTTTATTTTTGAGATAGATGAATTTGCCATATCCTATACTATGCCTTATGACATTAGTCCTGGGAAATTCATACATATAAATTCTGGACTAGATGCATATAAAAAAGAACAGATAGTAAATGTCCTTAAATACCAATCAGGGGCATTCACCTGGGAATATACTGATATGAAGGGTATACACCCTGACACATGAATTCATCACATATATACCTAGGTAGAAGTAACACATGTTAGGAAACCCCAGAGAAGGATGAATATGGCACTAAAGGATATAATAAAGGAAGAAATACAAAAGCTATTGAATGTTGGTTTTATTTATTCAATCTCTGACAGTAAATGGGTATCCCCGCTTGTAGTGGTTCCAAAGAAAGTAACCGGAAAATGGATAATCTGTGTTGACTTCCGGGAAACTTAATAAGGCCACTCTCAAGGATTGTTTTCCTCTTCCCTTCATTGACCAAGTCTTGGATACCTTGTCAAGGAAGCGATACTTTTCCTTCCTGGATGGATATAGCGGATAAAACCAAATTCTCATAGCACCCGAGGATCAGGAAAAGACTACTTTCACTAAAGCAATGCATTTCATTCCAGTAAAGACTACACACAAGGAAACAAATATTTCAGATATTTATATGAGAGAAGTTGTTAGGCTACATGGAGTTCTTAAGGAGATAGTTTCATAAAAGGATCCAAAGTTTACTTCCAATTTTTGGAAGGGTTTGTTCAAAGGTGTTAATGCTTGAATCTGTTAGGACCGAAATGGAAACCTAACAAGGATGAGAATCCTCCTGCATTTTTTAGAGGTGGTACTCCTCTATCTGAGATTTATAAAATGTGGGAATTTTGTAAGAATTCTGTTGAGAAATGAAATAGATATAACCGAAAATGGAAAAATGTTTTTATTTTCTTTTTTAAAAACAAAATTCCTGAGAATGGACCAGGAAACACACACTTTCATACATTTAAAGTAAATAAACAAAAATCCTCACATTCATCATAGCAAGGATAAATATTTCTGATCACATAAAAATTAAAAGAAAATGATCTGCATGCATAAGAGAACTTTGACAGAGCGATACATGGGTAGCTCAAATGAAGATAATGATAGATCAACCTAAAATGCTTTATATTCAGAAGAGATAGGTTACAAAGTACAAATGATATTGTTCACAAAATAGTTCTCTTGGAATTTCTAAAAAATATATAGTTCAATACATATTCTCTGAAATTAAAATGTGTTTGTCATAATGACTGGGATTGGGGCTCCCGCGGACCATAAATAAAATATGTATAAGAATAAATTTCTTGGAAATAAGAAAGTGGGCGACGGAAGATAGAGATACCTGG
>JASDQU010502343.1:36339-52483 GCA_032191745.1 Picea mariana
TTGGAATTTCTAAAAAATATATAGTTCAATACATATTCTCTGAAATTAAAATGTGTTTGTCATAATGACTGGGATTGGGGCTCCCGCGGACCATAAATAAAATATGTATAAGAATAAATTTCTTGGAAATAAGAAAGTGGGCGACGGAAGATAGAGATACCTGGTAAGAAGAAAAATAAAAATATCAGTCTTCGGTTAAACCTTTCTATTCAAAGAGCTGGAGTAACTGGATGAAGATCTTGATAAAGACATAAAAATATGATCAGTATGAACTTACTATGATGGTATCTCCTCTTTTGTCATTTGATCGATGATGTCCTTTTATTGATTTCCTTGGTAGTTATCGGAACCATCTTAATTGTCCTTTTCCCTTCATTGGTAAGCTTGTCGATATCCTTTTTGAACCACTCCTCAATGTAGCTCCTCATTGGCACCACGTTGATTTCATGTCGGATTTTTATATTGAAGAGTTCACCTTCCAAGTCCCTTAGATCAATATAAATGTTGTGCAATGCTTCTTCAACATCTTGGTTTTTAATCGAATAATCAATTAGCCATTTTTCCACATCATCTTTACCATATTCAAGAATGACATAGACATTTTCAAGTGACAACCCTTTAAAGATATCAACTTGTTCGTCAAATGCCTTCTTTGTTAAAAACAATGAGTTGAGTATCAATTTTGGGTCTTGGACTTCATTGGTGTTTCCAACTAGATCTATCTCAATTAGCTTCTTAAATAGTTCCTTTCTTCTAGTTATGGCCTAGCTAAAAGCTTGAACGATACCATTTAGGTTTTTTACCTTTTCTTGCCAGCATGCCTTCAATTGTTTTATTTGGTTCGGGGAAGGAAGATTATCCTCTATTATTCTTAATTCCTTCATATTAGTAACTTTAACACCAAATGGTACAACTGCATCGAGGTATAAACCTTGCTCATTTTTCAAATTTTCTTCCATATATTCATGAAAAGCATGTGCTCTTGTTCCAAAAGAGACCATACTCTTTGACATTTCCCAAGCCTTTGTTATTAATTCCATTATTTTCTTTATATTATTTTCCACATAGCCTCAAGCTGATGTGAGAAGCCTTTCCGGTCTTTTTAACTTTTTCGCAGGTGTGCTAGGCCTAATCATTGCTAAAGGACTAGCCAACATTGGAAGGGGCATTAGAGCTCCCTCCAATTCTTTGATTCGCTCCTTTAACTTGGCATTCTCCACTTTAAGGTAGTCAATAAAGTGGTCTAGATCATCTCCAGTTTCTCAGTGTATCTGGGAGATTTGGGAAGGTTGCATGTTTTGTAGGTTAATCTGTGAATGATATTTCCCCTTTTCATTCTTTACATGTCTTTTTTCAATAATCAAATTTTTGGATTCACTGTCAAAAACAACACTCTGAAATGAAAAAGACTCTTCTTCATCGAAGGTCTCGGTCCCAATTATTTCCATCAGAGGGTTCTAGGGAGAATTTTTCTCTAGCTAGTCATCGTTGGGGAACACTTTATCAATGTCAATTTCTAGTTCCATATCCTCGAGGGAGAGATCATGGATATCACTTTCTCCCTGAGGTCCCTCCTCTTCTTGCACAATGTTTTTTTGTTTCTTCCTCATGGGAAGTTTATGAGAACTTTCAATTTTCATGGAAGGAGGGTTCTTATATCCTCCTCCACCTGAATAAATGTGGGTGAATTTCTTACTAGGGTAGGTCATTAGAGCGCTGCTCCGAGATGTTGTACTCTTGGGTGTGACAGTCAGGGATTGGGAACTTTTCTCACCTAGACCTTTTCCTCTCTACTTGTACGACTCATTGGTGCTTAAATATTTTCTCCAGGTTGTTGGTGTCATGAGAAGGAGTACCTGAGAAGTTATCTCCATCTTCATTCAGGATAGTGTTAATGAAATAATTGTTGAAACCAACAACCAATAGGTGTTCTACACAAATACCATTAAGGTCAAACCCTTTTAATTTTTCATCATATTTCAAATTGAGGTTGTGGAAGTGGACTCTGAATTCATAAATCTTGTTCATATTCCTGAATATGAAATCCTCGGCTTTTCAAGATAGAGGTATGAATTGTTTTTTCTCTTTTCATGGAAAAAATGCAACCAGTAGGTGTACTGCCTTGCTATCTCAGCAACACACATTATGTCAGATATGTGACATGGAAGGAAGGAAGGATTTTATTTCGATCCAAAAATCCTTATAATGTTATAGTTTTCCATTTTTTCTAGTGTCCCCTTCCTATCCATGAACTTACTCTCCTAGTCATACATTCGAGGAGCGTTTTTTCCAAACAACAATTCTTTGAAAACTGAGACAAAATCATTAAAGACATCATAAAAGTGTTGGGAGGCCTTGTGTCTCCATAATGATTGAAACCATATGGTTACTGGGTCAAACTCACAGTTTACCTTCTTGCAGATAGATAATCTTGGGAACTGGCAACAATGTGCTATCACAAAGACCAAATAAGATGACATAAAAAAAAATGTATCTTTCTTGTATTGTGCCAATTGGGAAGAGATTTCAATGGAAATCAACTTACTCTAGTTGAATATGGAATGTTCCTTGACCATAAAATAAATAGCGTAAAGAATCATCCAGGAGATGTGGTCGTGCTTTCCTATCTTGTTATTTTCATAAAAATCCATGCAATTTCCTGGAAGGGATTTTTGAATGAGCCAACTTGCAATCTTGTGATATCCTCGGGTATGGTCACTGGGTTCTATAGGAATTCAGGTAAGAGGTCAAGTCCATTTTCATTATTTCTTAATAACTCCTTGCAATATTCACCTCTAAAGGTGAGTGACTCGAGGAGCCTCAAAATCTTACCGAAAACCTGAGGTGACAAAGAGACAGGGAATGGTCCTACAATTGGATGATCTGCTGGCATGGAATGTATCTCTCAGTTCACCAGGAAACCAACTCCTTGCAATCAAAGACTTCTGGGACACACCCTGCGCACACAATTATAGACGTCCAGATTATTTCCATTTGGGAAGAAGGGGATGAATAATAGGAATATGCCCTGTACTACTGAAAACTCTAATCTTCGCATCCAAAAATGTTCAGCGTATCTCCATAGAAATGTTGTTGAATTGCTGCCATAATTCGACGAATACGTTCACTTTCTCCAAATTATGTTAAGAATGAACATTGGTGGGAGATAATATAATCCTCCGTAAATCATGTTTAATGTGTTTTAATAGGAGGTCTCCTCGATCCTTTTTCTTATTAATAACCATCCCTTCGAACCTGTATGGTAATTTATTAGAATTAAAATCATAGTAAATGTGCATTAGGAAAGGCGTGAGGGTGTCAGAGATGGTCGGGGACAATATGTGACTTGAGATTTTTTGTTAACCCGTGAACCTGAGAGCCCATGATGGTAAGAGGCGTGAAATCGACTAAGTTGGGCTGGCGCGGTGGTTGGAAGGGTTAATGTTAGGTAGAATGACACTTAGATAGTTTCATGGGAGTCCAGGGATCGAAATGTAGATCGTGGAATTCTGTGGTACAATATATATATCACGGAACACAGGAACATGAAATCTTGATCCTGTCAACCCGGGAACCCACGATCGTAAAATAGGCTACATATGGAACAACACGGTGGTCGGTCGAACTCATGAAGTGAAGCTATAGATGGAGGTGAGAACAATTAATTCCACCAACATGGGAACCCGGTGTCTAAAATGAGACTAATTTTTAGAACTAGAAAGGGGTAGTAAGAGGGAAAAAATAAGAGGGAAAAAACAGGTAAGTGTAGAATGGGGCAAAGAAAGGGAGAAACGAATCCCGGAAAATAGAAAATTGGAGGGAATTTTTTGGAAGAAAGAAATGAAGTCAACAACAGGCTCTAATTGTGGGATGATGACCCCCTGTGGGTTTTCAAAAATCTAGAATATCTCGTGACCAGGTGCTTCTGCCCATTGGGCTATGGATTCAAATTAAGAATATACAAACTAAAAATAAAATTATGTACAATGAGAATGAAAAGTGCTAGGAGAAGAAAACTTTCAAATGTTTCCTGTTGATAGGAAACATTAACCTTTTTCGTTTCATATCTTGGAGCATATATGATTTGAATCCCAATATATTTTCGATGACATAGGGCCTAATCTAGAGTGCTTCAAACTTCATGTGCATGGATGGATTTTCTGTGGATCTGTTCAAAATAACACCAATTCTCCCTTCTGAAAGTTCTTCATAGTTGTGATTTGATCGAAATACTTTTTGACGATCTGTTGCCTCTAAGAATTCTGATTCAGGGCTTTTCTTCTTTCCTCCTCCAACTTCAACAATTGATTTATCCTTTTCTACGTAGGTGAAGTGTCTTCTGTATCTTTAGTATTAACCACAGAGATCAATGCGTTAAGCTCAAGGTTAATTGGCAATTTTTCCTATTTCCCATAGACCAATAGAAATGGAGTCATCCCCGTACTATATTTATAGGTTTTCATGCCTACCCATATTGTTTATGTTAGCTTCAGGTGCCAATTTCTATAGTTTCCATCAACAGTTTTCTTCAATATCTGCACAAGTGTTTTGTTCGTGGATTTGGCAAGGCCATTTCCTTGTGGATAATAATTCAAAGACTAGCCCATGATGATCCCATGTTGTCTGTAAAACTCCATGAATTTTGACCCATTGAATATCGAACCGTTGTCTGTGACGAATTTATCAGGAACACCAAACCTTGCCAGAATGTTGTCTTTGAGGAATCCAATCAATTCTCCAGCATCGACTTTCTTCAGCATCACTTCTTCTGGCCATTTTCTGAAATAATTGGTAGTTGTTAGAATGTACACATGCCCTTTGCTAGCTTTCGGATTAATCGACCCAACAAAATCAAGTCCCCATTGGGAAAATGGTTGTTCCACCATAATCAACTGCAGAGGCATCGCATCTTTTTTCATTTTTTCTGAGAAATACTGGCATGAAAAACATCTCCTTATTGCAGCGTACGAGTCCTAGAATATTGATGGCCAGTAGAATCTTGCTCTGATTATATTGTGGGCAGTTGCAGTGGGTGTGAAGTATCCACCACATATTTCTTCGTGGAATTATTTAATCATTGTTGAAGCTTGATTCTCATCGACGCATCTCAGCAATATTCCATCTAAATTCCTTCTCAAAAGTATGTCAGAAATCAATACATATTGGTTTTCCCTCATCTTAAGTGTCCTTCTCTCCTTGGAACTCATTGTAACAAGGAATTTCTGGGATCTTAAATAAAACATGATAACTTTGTACCATTCTGAATCAGCTAATGGTTCCCCGAATGAGATTGAAATCATTCCATTAACTGAGTCCCCATTCTCCATAAGCTTGCATAATCCTTGACCTTTTATTTCCTTCAACTGTTTGATCTTGATATCATACTCTTGAATTTTTTCTAACCAGTTGGCTCATTTTCCTTCCCTCAATTGTTGATTTAGGAGAATCTTGACAGGGGATAAGGGGACGTAGGAAATCACATGAGAGTTTAGTGTATAAGTCCAAAAGTGTGCCACAATTTTTACGAGGGCCAACACCTATTTCTCGAGTTATGAATACCTCAACTCATAGTCATGTAAATTTTTTCTCATAAAACTTATGGGGAGCTCTTCTTTGTTGCTATTTTTCTGAGCTAGGATGGACCCGAAAATTGCCTCTGTAGCAAATGAATAGATAATGAAATAATTTTGAAAATATGGACTAATGAGGATGGGGGAGGTGGTGATGGCCCCCTTGATCTTTTCAAATGCTTTCTGATTATCTGTTGTCCACTCGAACCTCTGTTCCTTTTTTTAGTAATAAATTGATGGGTTCTACGATGCTTGTGTAATCAGGGGCAAATCTTCAAAAAAAATTGATTTCCCCGAAGAATGACTGGACTCCCTTATTTGATGTCAGGGGGTTGAGTTCATTAATCAATTTAAATCTTTTTGGTTCAATGTAAATCCCTTCCTTGCATACAATGTGGCCCAACAACTTGCCTTGTGTCATGGAAAACAAGCATTTCTTTGGGTTGAGAGAGATGTCATATGATCTACATCTTTCAAAGAATTTTCTTAAATGATGGATGTGATATTCCATTTTGCTTGAATTCACTGTCAAATCATCTTGGTAGTCTTCCATGAAATTTTCTATCATTCCATTGAATGAATGATTCATGTCTCTTTGGAACTTAGCCCCAACATTCTTCAAACCGAAGGGAATTCTAGCGTATGCATATGTCTCCCATGGTGTGATAAATGTTGTTTTTTATCTATCCTCTTTAGCCACTAAAAATTGATTATATCAAGATAAACCATCCAAGATAGACATTCATGTCGATCCCGTGACTTGTTGCAGCAGAAAATCCATGTTGGGCAGCGAAAAATTATCTTTTATGCTCGCTTTGTTAAGATCTTTGAAGTCAATGCACATTCAAATTTCCCCAGTCTTCTTCTTGACAATAATTGGATTTGAAAGTCTGTCTGAATGTCTGATGGGATAAATTATCCCTGCTTTCTTCAACTTATCCAACTCCATTTTTACCATAGGCTTCAGCTTGGGATTCATCATTCTTATTTTTTGTTTCATCGGTTCGGCTTCTTCCCTCAAAGGAATGACATGTTGGAATATAGTTTTGTCATAATCTTTTAAGTCATCATAAGTCCAAGAAAACACATCAATATATTCCTTGAATAAGGTGTCATGTTGATCAACTTCTTCAGGGGTGCAATAGATTCCCAAATTGACATATTTTGGGGACTAGTCCATTCCAATATTGACTTTTCTTGTCTCTTGTGCCTTCAAGCTGAAACTTCTTCACAAATATTCTTGGCATGATTGTCTTTTGTGAACAAAGATTCATATTTTATGCAGTCTTTGGGGACACCAATATATTTATCATCTTCTTCATCATCATCATTTAAAAAAAATTTCTCCAATTGTTCATCATTGTCAAACACTTGCAAGTACTAAATATTATCGGGCACAGATGGCCTAGAGGCCCTTTCCACTTGGAAATATGTTTTTCTCAGGATATCGTCTGGATTTGATAAGGAAGCTGCCAATTCTAGTGAATCGGCCTTATGGTTCTTATCCCTTGGGATAGAAGCAATATTGAAAGAGTTGAAAGATTCCATCAGTTCATTAACTCCTTTGAGGTACAATTTAAATCTTTAATTTTTGATCTTGTATTTTTGGGTAACCTGGTTGATGACCAACTCTGAATCTCCAGTCACAATGAGATGTTATGTTTTCATTCCTTGTGTGATGATCATCCCCTGGATTAAATCTTCGTATTATGCCTTATATTCATGCATGGAAAATCCAGTCTTACAATGTGAGGATGTGTCATCCTATCTGGGATTACGAGAACAATCCTAACTCTGTTCCATGATTTAGAGCATGCTCCATCGAATGACATTCTCCAGTAACCTTCAAATACATATTCTGGGACCTCCAAGTCTTGAACTCGTTCTAGGATTTCGTTTTGCTCCATGTCCAATATAACATAGTTTCTGATCTAGATGTCTATGTAATCTTCCATTAACTCATTATCCTTTTTCTTGAAGGATAAAGGTTTGCTGGGCTTTCGGGGTGCTTTAATCATTGCTCCCTCCTTTCCTGGTAGCATCATACAACTATTGTCGATCATTATATATCCACCGATCATGGAGCTCCAATCTCTTCCCAACACAACCCCATATGCTGGAGGTAGATCTACCACAATAATATTAAAACCCGTGATGATATGGGGAGTCGTGGTAATCCATGCATAGAAATCCTTGATTTCTCTGTATGCCGACACTTTTCTCCGAATCAATGGCATATATGTTCTCTCTAGTTTCATAATATTTAGTGCATCTCATGCCCAATGCTTCCATGACTGTGAGTGGCATTATATTATTTGTTGCACCAGTATCAACTAAACAGTTATGTAATGCAACATCATGCCTTTCAATTGATATGTATAAGGGTGGAATTTTACCGCTCATCTTACCGGTTGATAGGCTCTGGTTCTATTTTGGAGTGGTAACGACAACTTCCATTCTTTCCAATGGATCATCCAGAAATTTCAATTTATTCTGCCTTTGCTGAGGAATATTCTCCACTTATGTGAAAAGAAAGGTTATCCTTAGTTTACTTAAGTACTCCATGACATTGTACGTCATTTGAGTTGAGTTTTTCACTATAGGTTGTCTTGTGGTTCTAATTGTCACCTTCTCATTCAACACTTTTTCACTAGATTTTTCTTTTTATTTTTCTTTGTTGGAGTCTCCTTTATTCTTAGGTCTAGTTACAAATCCTCTTGTCTGGGTGACATTTTATTGTGAGTTAGGATCATCGTTGTCCTCTCCATATATGTACATGGATGCCTCACATCCGTCCATCTGCACTGTCTTAGAGCATTCATAGGGTAAGTAATAACCTTCTTGCTCGGTTGATTTCTCATCAAATAAATCATCCAAAACAACTGCATTTGGAGTGGGATGTATCAGAACCCTTAGTCTCGATGGGTATTTAGTATTCTCTAATCTAACCCTATTTTCGGGGGGAGGGTTCTTGCTTTGTTCGGGTATTGGAATTCTTGGGTTTGGCATGTAATTATCTCCCTTTCTCATCCTATTTATTTCATTCTACATCTATTTAATGGTCCTATTAATCTGAGCAATCTCAATTCTCTGCTTTGTTTCCTGAGTTACTGCAGGGTTAACTTTTACGTCAAGTATGGTTCCCTTAAAAAATCCTCCTCCCGCCATTTGATTTTGAGCTTCTAGAGGTTTAAACTTTTCCTTTCTTCTCGAACTAGAAGCTCCTTGACTATCGATATTCAATCCCCCCATTTTTCTTTGTAATTTTCCCAATATAATGTTTGGGTCAATGCCTGTTTCAATTATGATTTATTCCATCTTAATAGCCTTAGTCATTACTTCCTCCAGGGTATCCATCTGGGATGTTATGATGGCATATTTCACATTTGGGGGCATTGCATTCTTATAACAACCGAGAATCACTGGGTCATTTGGTATTTTGTCTTCTGGGATTCTACTCAAAGTCTTATTGAACCTGAGATTAAAATCTTGTATCCTTTCATTCTTCCTTAACCCAATCTGTGTGATGTCTGTGAGGAGGGTATGGTAGGCAATTGGGGGAAAAAACATATTAAGGAACATAACTTCGAGGTCATTAAACGAGTGAATGGATCTACTAGGAAATGTTGTATACCATTCATAATCTCTTTCTGATAAAGTTTTCAAAAATAACCTCACCATGATGTCATCATGCTCAACTCAGTGGAAGTCACAAACGTTGAGAAATAAATGCAAATGCCTCTTTGCATCGATTGTCCCATCTCCAAAAAATTCCTTCAAGGTGCCCTTACGGAGAAATGGGAGTTTATGTTGTTCACCCATGAGATTAAGAGGGGATTCTCTCACCTTCCTTCTATTTCCAAACCCTGGGATTCCTTGGTTTCTTGCAGCATCTCTTTCACCTCCTTGTCTCTCCTCATGATGTTCGATCTGGGGTTGTTCGTCTCTTTCGCCATTTTTTAGGAGGTTTCAGAATTAGACCTTTCACTTCTAAGGACATAGAGTTTTTTACTTTTACTTTGGGTGATGGGTCCCTTGTACTCACCCAACTTCAATCTTGGCCTTGTTCTTGTGTTGTTCTAGCCAATCTTTGATTTGTTCGATCTTGTCATTCTTATCTCCTTTGTCTTCGGAAAATTTCTCTTTCTTCTTCTTGGACTAAGATTGGCCATGACCCTTCTAACTCCTCTCAAGTCTGGGCTGTTGATATTACCAGATTGTATAATTGGTGCAAAATGCTTCGTTGACNCCAATCTTTGATTTGTTCGATCTTGTCATTCTTATCTCCTTTGTCTTCGGAAAATTTCTCTTTCTTCTTCTTGGACTAAGATTGGCCATGACCCTTCTAACTCCTCTCAAGTCTGGGCTGTTGATATTACCAGATTGTATAATTGGTGCAAAATGCTTCGTTGATTATTCAGTCCAATTTCTAACTGAGGTTAGTTACCCTGGGGTAAATTCATATATTTCTTTCAAATGTTGGGCCAGGTTTTGAATTTTCAGTTCATGTCCGCAGTATGGTTGCCAAAAATTTCACTCTTGAATCTGTTAGGAATGAAATGAAAGCCTCATGAGGATGATAATCCTCCTACATTTTTATAGAGGTGGCACTCTTCTATCCGAGATTTATAAAATGTGGGACTTTTGTAAGAAGTTCGTCGAGAAATGAAATAGATATAATAGAAAATGGAAAATATTTTTATTTTCTTTTGAAAAAAGAGAATTCCTGAGAATGGACCAGGAAACACACACATTCATACATTTAAAGTAAATAAACAAAATTCCTCACATCCATCATAGCAGGGCTAAATATTTTTGATCACATAAAAATTAAAAGAAAATGATTTGCATGCATAAGAGAACTTTGACAGAGTGATACACGGGTAGATCAAATGAAGATAATGATAGATCAACATCAAATACTTTATATTCAGAAGTAATAGGTTACAAAGTACATTCGAGATTGTTCCCAAAATAGTTCTCTTGGAATTTCTAAAAAATATATAGTTCAATACATATTTTCTGAAATTAAAATGTGTTTGTCATAATGACTGGGATTGGGGCTCCCGTGGACCATAAAGAAAAAATGTATAATAATGAATTTATTAGAAAGAAGAAAGTGGGTGGTGGAAGACAGCAAGACCCGGTAAGAATAAAAAGGAAAATATCAGTCTTCGGTTAAACCTTTCTATTTAAAGAGGTGGAGTAATTGGATGAAGAGCTTGATAAAGACAGAAAGATGTGGTCAGTATGAACTTACTATGATGGTATCTCCTCTTTTGTCATTTTATTTCTGATGTAATTTTATGGATTTCCTCATAGGTTATTGGAACCATCTCAACCATCCTTTTCCCTTCATTGGTAAGCTTGTCGACAACCTTTTTGAACCACTCCTCAATGTCGCTCCTCATTGGCGCCACGTTGATTTCATGCCAAATTTTTATATTGAAAAGTTCACCTTCGAGATCCCTTAGATCAATAGAAATGTTTTTCAATTCTAAAACATATTGGTTTTTAATCGAATAATCAAGTAGCCAGTTTTCCATGTCACCTTCACCATATTCAAGAATGCCATAAAATATATCAAATGAAAACCCTTTAAAGATCTCAACTTGTTAATCAAAATCTTGCTTGGTTAAAAAAAACGAGTTGAGTATCAATTTTGGGTCTTGGACTTCATTGGTACTTCCATATAGATCTATCTCAGTTATCTTATTGAATAGTTCCTCTCTTCTAGTTATGGCCTGGCCACATGCTTTAACGATACCATTGAGTTTTTTCACTTTTTGTTCCCAACATGTGTTCAATTGTTTTATTCGGTTCGAGGAAGGGAGATCCTCCTCTCTTCTTATTAATTTCATCATATTAATAAATTTGACACCAAATGATGTAGGAGCATCACTCCACATCATCAAGTGCCAGCACACCGAGCGTGCATTCAATGGAAGGAGAGAGGCGCAACCCTCTCATTTTTCAAAATTTGAAAATTGTATTAAATGATTGTAAGGCTAGTAGAGCCAAAAGCCATGCATGTGCACAGGCTTTAGATAAAGGTTTCCTTAAATAGTTGTAAGGTTGAGATCTAGATCTGATTCAGACTAGATAGCCATTCAATGTAATTGAACATAAATTAATGAGAGTTGGTGAGGATGGAGGGAAGAGCTCGAGGAGCCCCCTTTTGTAAAAAGATCCTTTGTATCTATAGGAGTTAGTCAGAGTAGGAGGCAGAAAAGAGTAGAGAGAAAAGGGGAGAAGAGAGGAGAGCCGAGACTTTGTTGTAGTCTGAGCTCACATTGTAAAGAGGCATCTCATGTTAATACAATCAGAGTAGTTTTTCCTACATGTTATTTTGTGTATGATGATGAATGTCTTTATGTGTTTATGGGTCTTTTATGAATGTTGTGTGTTCATTCATGCTATAGATGTATGTTAGATGTGCATTTGCAGGGATAGATAGATTTTCCTATCTGAGAGTTCTTTGATTCCAGGTTTGGGTTCTTTGAGGCTTCATGCAAAAGGTTGCATGAAAAAAAACTGTGGGTTCTGAAAGCCAATGCAAGGAGTGCACTTATGAATTCTACGGAATTTCATACAAACATGTGTTAGGAGGGCGCACCAACTGTATTCATTGAATCAAGGAAGAATCCTCAGGGTTGTTGAACACCTTGAAGGAGAAAATGTGCAGAGGAGAGCACAGAGAGGAGAAGCAAAATTGTTGAGAATTTTGTAAAGGATCTGCCAGGAGGGCATTGAGAAAGTGCATAGAGTGCACAAGAGAACTCTATTTTGAGTTTAGAGAGAAGATAGAGTCGCTGAGGATTCTGGAGAAATTTTCCAGGTGGGCATTGAGTTCGTGCAAATGTGCACAGAAGAAACTCTTGCTTGAGTTCAGAGATAAGGGAAGTGTTGAAGAGAAGACACTCACAGAGTTGCTAAACACTCTGTGGATAAAGGCTATGCAAGCTGTGCATTGAGCCGAAGAACGCTAGGAGGGCGTGAAGCATTTCTTTACAAGAAATACTTTGGATATGAGTTTAGAAAAATACTCAGTAGCACAAGGAGTGTGCGAGGGTGGACTTATTCTAAGTCCCGAAGCTCAGGAGGAATAGTGCCTTTGCACACAGAGCAACAGAAGAAAAGAGAAAAAGGTTGAGAAACTCTTTGAGTTTTCACAGTCGACAAAGCTCAGGAGTTCAACATTTCGGCATTTCAGAGTTCAAGGATTGGAGCGGCAAGGGATTTTGGAGTTGCTGCATCGTGAACTCCTGGTGCATGAAATCGTGCCAGCCGTTGGATCTAGAGTGCAGTGGCCCGAGAGCTGCTGGATCATGGATACGTGCACATTGGAGGTGCACAGAATATCAGATCGTGACCGTCAGATTTCACGTAAAGGACCGATAGCCATCGGATCCCTAAAGAGGAGAATGAGGTTTAACCCTCATATAAGAAAAGGAGAGGACTCGTCGAAGTCTCGAAAGAATCAGAACTGTCCATCTCAGAGGATGCGTGTCAAGAGATCCACATTTCGGGGATTCAGACACCGGGAGATTGAGAGTGAAGAGTCTCCAGAAATCGTGAAAGGAGAATTCACGAAAGGACCAGGAATGTCCACAGGAGGACACGTGGAAGGCAGTCAAGGGTTCGGGAAAAGGCCCAAAAGATTTCGGTTCCAGGAGGACTGGGTCATTGATCTCTCGGAGAGGGAGATTTCGGCATTTCGGGAACCAGGGGTTCGAAAGATAGAGAACAGGGGGAACACTTGTATCGCGGTTTCCTGAATCACGAAAGCCAGTAGTGCTTTGTCATGGAATGTCATTTCGGTATTTCAGGATCAGGGTGTTCGAGAGGCCAGGAGTTGGGAGACGTGGAGTCCCGACTCATGAAGTCACTAAATCCTGAAAGCAGACGTTTCCAGAATAACACGAGCTAGAGTCGTTAAGCCCTTTTCAACATTTCGGCAATCGGGAGTTCAAGAGAGAAGGAGTCGTGAGTTAGGGAGTCCCAACTTGCAGAATTGCAAAATCACGAATTCTGAAATCCTGAAAAGAAGACATGGTCATGGGTAGATTTCGACATTCTGGGTTCTGGGAGGTTGAAGGACCAAGAATCGTCTACAGCTGGAATCACGAAATCGCGAATTCTAAAATCCCGAAAGAGGACCATGGTCGTAGGTAGTTTTTTGTGTTTCGGTGACTGGGAGTTGGAGGGAAAAGGAGCTTGAGAGAGCTCGCATGCAAGAGTCCCAAAACCCTGAAACGCGAAAGGCGTGTGGGTTTAGATCAGAGAAGAGCGCCAAAAAAGGGGCGCGCACGCGGTTTTTTCTCAAGGCTTGTGCCAGAGGAGAAAGGGACCTATGGATTTGTTCAAGGGGTTCCAACAAGAGCCTGAAGAGCTATTTTGGCTCATAAATTGGAACGATCCAGAGACTGGGAGGTCAGTGGACCTTGCAGAGGTAGGGGGTCTGCATCACCAAATGGTACAACTGCATTGAGGTAGAAACCTTGCCCATTTTTCAAATCTTCTTGCAGATATTCATGCAAAGCATGTGCTCTTGTTCCAAAAGAGACCATACTCTTTGAAATTCCCCAAGCTTCTGTTATTAATTCCATTATTTTCTTTATATTGTTTTCCACATAGCCTCGGGCTAATGTGAGAAGGCTTTCCGATCCTTTTAACTTTTCCACAGGTGTGGTAGGCCCGATCATTGCTAAAGGACTAGCCAACATTGGAAGGGGCATTAGAGCTCCCTCCAATTATTTGATTCACTCCTTTAACCTGACATTCTTCACTTCAAGGTCGTCAATAGAGTGGTCTAGAGCATCTCCAGTTGCTTGGTGTATCTGGGAGATTTTGGAAGGTCACATTTTCCATAGGTTAATCTCTGAACGAGATTTCCCCTTCTTATTTTTTACATCTCTTTTTTTGATAATCAAATTTTTGGATTCGTTGTCAAAAACAATTCTCTGAAATGAAAAAGACTCTTCTTCGTCGAAGGTCTTGGTCCCAATTATTTCAATTTGAGGCTTTAGGGGAGCAGTTTTCTCTAGATGGTTATCATTTGGGAACACTTTCTCAATGTCAATTTCTAGTTCCATATCCTTGAGGGAGAGATCATGGATATCACTTTATCCATGAGGTCCCTCCTCTTCTTGCACAATGTATTTTCATTTCTTCCTCATAGGAATTTTATGATAACTTTCAATTTTCTGGAAGGAGGGTTCTTATCTCCTCCTCTACATGAAGAACTATGGGTGACTTTCTTACTTGGGTAGGTCATTGGAGCGTTTCTCCGAGATACTGTACTCTTGGGCATGACAGTCAGGGATTGGGCACTTTTCTCACCCGGACCTTTTCCTCTGTACTCGTATGACTCATTGGTGTTGAGTATTGTATCTAGGTAATCGGTGTCATGAGAAGGAGTGCCTGAGGCGTTATCTCCATATTCATTCAGGATATTGTTAATGAAATAATTGTTGAAATCGACAACCAATAGGTGTTCTACAAAAATACCATTAGGGTCGAATCCTTTTACTTTTTCAGCATATTTAAAATTGAGGCTGTGGAAGTGGCCCACGAATTCATCAATATTGTTCATATTCATGAATATGAAATCCCCTAATTTCCAAGGTAGAGGTATGAATTGATTTTTTCTCTTTTCATGGAAAAAATCCAACCAGTAGGTGTACTGCCTTGCTATCTCAGCAACATACATTTTGTTAGCCATGTGACATGGAAGGAAGGAAGGATTTTCTTTGCATCCAAAAATCCTTATAAAATTATAATTTTGCATTTGTTCTAGTGTCCCCTTCCTATCCAAGAACTTACTCGCATGGTCAAACATCCAGGGAGCTTTTTTTTCAAACAACAATTCATTAAAAACTGAGAAAAAATCATTAAAGACTTCATAAAAGTGATGGGAGGCCTTGTTCCTCCACAATTATTGAAACCAAGAGGTTACTAGGTTGAACTGACAGTTTACCTTCATGCAGATAGATAATATCGGGAACTGACAACAATGTGCTATCACAAAGACCAAATAAGATGACATATAAAAAAATTATGCTTCTTGTACTGCGCCAATTGGGAAGGGATTCCAATGGAAATCAACTTACCCCAGGCGAAGATGCCAAGTTCCTTGACCGTAAAATAAATAATGTAAATAATCATCCAGGATATGTTGGTCCTGGTTTCATGTCCTGTTATTCTCGTAAAAATACATGCAATTTCCTGGAAGGGATTTTTGAATGCATCAACCTGAAATCTCGTGATATCCTCGGGGATGATCATTGGTTTCTCTAGGAATTCAAGTAAGAGGTCGATTACATTGTCATGCTTTCTTAAGAACCCCCTGCAATCTTCACCTCTGAAGGTGATCATTGGCTCAGGGCGCCTCAACATATTATGTAAGGTAGCTAGAGAGGTAGTGGGGGGGCCCAGAGGGCCCATAGTGATAATAGTGGAGGTCATTCAATGTAAGGTGGACTAGGTCCACTATATTATTAAATAAGGCCCACTATGGTAGTTAGATATAATAAATGTAAGAGGACTTCTTAGAAGGTTCTACTTCTAGAAGA
>JASDQU010502344.1:0-14187 GCA_032191745.1 Picea mariana
TTTTTTAAATTAATATTTTAATTAAAAATTTTAAATAAAATCAAATTTAAATTATTTTTTGCATTATTAAATTAATGTTAATAAAATAAAACAAAAATGAATATAAACTATACTTTCTATTATTAAATAAATTTACTAAAATTTAATAAACAAAACGTTTACATTTTTTCCTTTGCCTAAAATCATCTAATATTGAAATACATAATATTTAACCATACACTAAATTTTATTATTAGAAAATACATTTTTAGTTTGTAAAATTAATTAAATTTATTAAAATATAATGAATAAATAATTTATAATTTTCTTATAATTAGATACACCTAAAACTAAAATACATAATATATATTTCAGCCACAAATTAATTTCTTATCAAATAACCATTTTTAAAGTTTGTTACACCATTTATATTTGAGGGTACATGTTGACACACATTACATAAGTAGATTGCACACTTAGATTAGTTGTATGAAAATATTGACACACATTACATAAGTAGATTGCACACTTAGATTAGTTGTATGAAAATATTGGAGTAGTTATTTGGGTTTGACTAATTTTAATTTGAGTAGATTTACTTGGTAGCCTTTGTAAAAGCACTTTTAAGTATTTTTAGTGCTTCATATTTACCTTAATTAGTCTTTTTCCATTTTTATAAGTATTTTTAGTGTCTCACATTTTCCTTAATTAGTCTTTTCCCACTTTTATAGATGTTTTTACATTATCAAAGGTTAGTAAAAAAAGAACATTGACACAAAAGAGAAAAAGACCAAAGATTTTATATATAAAATACAACAAGGAAACCATAAATCATCCAACAAATTCCATAACAAAAATCTGTTACTTTGAATATAACAAATACTATAACTTATAACAACACAAAAGAGAAAAAGACCAAAGATTTTATATATAAAATACAACAAAGAAACGATAAATCATCCAACAAGTTCCATAACAAGAATATGTTACTTTGAATATAACAAATACTATAACTTATAACAACACAAAAGAGAAAAAGACCAAAGATTATATATATAAAATACAACAAGAAAACGATAAATCATCCAACAAGTTCCATAATAAGAATCTGTTACTTTGAATCTAACAAATACTATAACTTATAACAACACAAAAGAGAAAAAGACCAAAGATTTTATATATATAATACAACAAGGAAACGATAAATCATCCAACAAGTTCCATAACAAAAATCTGTTACTTTGAATCTAACAAATACTATAACTTATAACAAATAGGCAATGAATATGACTCCTTTGTCACCCAACATAATGTGGAAATTCTATCGATTGTTATTTTTTAAGGACCTCCCAAAAATACATCGAATGGTACAATCTCTTCGTCACCTTACTTAGAATGAAAATGGTGATCCTGTAGTTCTTGGTATGTAAAAATACATTGTTAGGTGTTCCATTTTCTACATCTAGAATGAACTTTAACCTGTAAATTTGTAAATAAGAAAAAGTCGAGAAGAAATTCTTCCATATTCAACTGAGCTAAAAGTTAGAAGTTAGAGATATTTAAGAATCCCATGATGGATCACTCCAACTCTTCCGAAGGAGCCTCTCCATCCCACTTTCTCCCTTGGAGATATTTAACTCTTAAAATTGTTCATATAGTAGGTTTTTCCTTTTGAGTCGAGGGATCCAATTCCCAATGATGTGCATTGTACCTTTTTCCTAGACTAGTTCACTTTGGAAAGCTGAGACCCCACATCCATTTGACCTATTACTTCCTTCATAATAGTAGTTAGAAAGCCTCCATATCATATACCATCTTGTAAAAACACGTTTTATTGTTTATTTATTTGTATTTATTTGTTATTTTTCTTCTTATATTTGGAAATGTAAAATAATATTATTGTTACTATTATTAATAATCTATTTTTAAGTTTATGGTCAAGCCAAATACAAAATTAGTGTTTGAGACTCTTTTGTTTGTGTGACAAGGGATTCCTTCCACACAACGATTTGACTGCTAAAGTTTATGGAGGTATACATACCCTACCCTAACCCTACCCTACCCCCCTCTGGATTTGAACTTGTGATCTCCAAGGAGAAAACACATGTTCTTAACCATTAGGCCCATTCAAGTTGTATATGAATCTAGTTTTAAGGTCATGATCAAGCTAGACACCAAATTGGTGTATGAGAACCCCTTGTTTGTGGGACAAGGAACCCCCTCTGCGTAACAATTTGACTACTAAAGTCTACAGATGTATATATACACTAACCCCCTCTAGATTTGAACTTGTAACCTCTTAAGAGGAAACACATGTTTTTAACCATTAAACCGACTTAAACTAATAATAAGTTGTTTGCAAAACACTTATTACATTTATTTTAAAAATAATAATAATTTTTTAAAATTAAAAAAAATTAATAACTAATTAAATTCTTTCTGAATAAAATTTAAATTCTAATCAATCTCCTTAAACTTATGCCTTTGTTTTTAAACCCTTGACCCATAATCTCATGGCATCGATTAATGATTCCTCCATAATCTCGAGTTTCTCAATCCACTATTTTTGGGATAAAATGCTAATTAAGTAAGACATCCTTCCAAGATGAACCATCCCACACAATAACATCACACAACCTTTTCCATTACATATTCCGTCCGTCATGCTGAGGATAAAACAAAAGATGCACTGCATGAGTTTATATAGATTTCATATTTGCATGATTATTTGGTAGAACCTCTTTGTGCATGTATTTGATGCTTCTCTCCTCTTTTCTATCTACTCTCTTTGAACCTCTTTGGTGAGACATTTTAATAACTTTTCTAAACTATATTAATAGAATGATACTTGTTGAATGGGCAAGGTCGTTTAATGATGTGAACACAATAATTATAATATAACATACTTTTATATAAATAAATTAAAAAACGAGTATACAAAAATTTAATGATGTGAACATACTAACTATAATATGATACACTTTTATATATTATATAAGTAGATTAAAAAGCGAGTATACACATGTAAGAGGAGATTGTTAAATTTTATAGATACACTTTTATATATTATATAAGTAGATTAAAAAGTGAGTATAAACATGTAAGAGGAGATTGTTAAATTTTATAGAGTTATAAAGTGGATTGAAAGTGATTACAACGAAGCCTCCTACAAGGTGTAATAAAATAGATTTATGATCATTTTATAAATTATTAATGAGGTTGCAATAACATTATAGACAATAATATGTTAGGCTATCTACTACCTTGAAGACAGGGATAAGTCATTGACAATAATATGTTGGGCCATTCAAAGTATTATAGACAATAATATGTTAGGCCATCTACTACCTTAAAGACATGGATTAGTCATTTGACAATAATATGTTAGGCCATCCACTACTTTGAAGACATGGATAAGTCATTTTAGGAATTATTAGTGAGATTCTAATAACATTATAGATATAATGATATGTTAGGTTGCCCATTATTTTAGAAGATAAATGGTTACTAGGTATAGGGACAATTCTAGGGTAAATGAGATGGAGTAATATTTTTTTTATGACAAGAGTATATATAGAACTAATCATGTGTGACCACTGGTTTGTTTTTAGAAATTTGTTTTTCTTGTGTGAGTGAGTTTTTCATTCGTGTTGATGTACATTTGGTTATATTTATTATTTAAAAAGAGTAACATTATGGAATAATAATAAGACTATATTTTTGAAAAATGAAACATATATTGATTGTATTAAAAGAAAGTCGTGATTGCACCGTACAACATGATAGTATATATTAATTTAAATAAGTTTAATAATTGAGATTCAAATGTACCCAAATCCATTAAAATTCCATCTACATATTGAGTTTTCTTTACATTGTTTTTCACAAAACTATAAAACTTACAACTATAAATTCTAAAAAAATGGCCTAACAAAAGAGATGACTCGCAAAACATAAAAGTTGGTATTTTTAATGGAATACATGCCCACTGTGGGATTATTGTTTGACTTCTTGACTGATTTCCATAACTACTTTCTCATAATCCACATCCACTTGACCTTACTGTATTGTATCATCCTCCTGTACAACTACAATGAAAAACCCAATCGAGACTTTTCGAGGTGTAGTCAACGAGTGAAAGCTACTAGCCAAACCCAATATCAATTAGTACTGCATGTTGTGGTCTACTATAAGTTTCTTTATTTTCTTTCCTTGGATGGCCACCCTTACTTTTTAACTAATTGAGCTTCAAGTAGAGAGGGAATCCTATTGTTGAGTTGGGAAACCTAAACTTGGAGGTCCTCTATTTGGTGTGCTATCCTTCTTTTAACCCATTGGAGATCCACTATTTCACATGGATCACAATGGATAATGTGGCAGTGGCCCTCCATGATAGGGGGATTTAAACATACAAGGATAGAAAAATAGGAAGCATTGAGTAATAACCACCCACAAAAAAAGAGAAAAGATGACCCAAAACCCACCACTAGGTGTAGGTTAGACCCACAATTATGATGTGCATCAACGACTAAAAACGGAGTAAGAAGAGAAATCACCAAATTTTCTGCTATGAAACTCCAACTAAAGCTAGGGGGAACCACAACAATTCCACCTTTTCCAAATAAACCAGTCCCAGAGCTCTTTAAGTCCAAACTTGGACTAGGCTTGTAGACGTGGATGAAGAGTATGGGGAGAGGAGGTATTGTACTAACCTGTCTTGTTTGCATCCAATAATTGTGCAACTTATCCTTCATTTCACAGTGCATGGCATTTCTAATGTTTGTGGAAATTGATTTCATGGAATATAAACTAGGGTGCCCCCACCCCACCCCACCCCACCCCTAATATTTTTTTTCTTACATACCTTGATTCATTTGTGCCCTTTTGTTTTCCATGTGATCTGCCAAAGTGTTAAGATTTTTAAGGGCTAATAAAACTAGACATAGTTAAAACTCCACAGAAACCCTTGTATTCTTAGAATTAGTTTAAAAAGTCTCGTGTAATTCAAGTGGATCATGTTTCACATTTATTAAATAATAATTAAAGAGTCACTAATAACTATAAAGAATCGAACCTCCTTTGGTCCAAAAATATTTATTCCTTAATATAGAATTAATACCTTTACTTTATATGTAGATTCACTTAAATTACATACATAACTTATTACACAATTTTCTTCAAAATTTAAAACAACTCCATATTTACTACCTTAAATAATAAAAATATTATATATATAATCTAAATTGAATATACTATAATTTTCTCACATCCCTAGTGAAACTACATTAATATTATACCTAGAAATATGTAGTCCCTGCAAACTTCACTTTAGAGTAGTGTAGAAGGCCCCACAATCCTCTTATACGTCCTTATCGACGTGACCTTATCGTGTTGTCCTAGTAAACTATTCTTTGACAAATTAGGGTTTTTTTCAATGTTGGTCCCCAAAACAAACTTTCATTGCCTAAGGAATATGATTTTTAAAAGAAGAAAGGAATGATGAAAGAACGTGTATAGTAGAAGAGGGGGCTCAAAGAAAAAAGTCATTGAGTTTCAACAAAATAATTAAAGAGAGTCCCATTGAAAAAAAAAATGAATTTAACAAAAGAGTTAAAAGGAATCTATTTTTTAAAAGAAAAAAGGAATGATGAAAGAGCGTGTAGTGTAGAATAGACATGTAAGAACAAGGAAAGTAAAAATAAAAACTATTTAATTTCACAATATTAAATTGATTTTGTAGTGTAGAATAGACATGTAAGAACAAGGAAAGTAAAAGTAAAAACTATTTGATTTATGAGATGGGATAAATAATTTTTTCATGTTATAATTTGACTACTTATATATATATATATATATATATATATATATATATATATATATATATATATATATATATATAATTTTCTCATAATTTAAACTTGTAATTTAAATCAGAGTCTATCAAATTTGATAAAATTTTAATACAATCAGTTTATTTATCATTTAATTTTAGCTTTGGCTTTGCTTCCCAACATAAAATACAATATAAGGCTTTGAATTAGCTTTCATACCCGTTCTCATGCTTACCCTATCATTTTAAAGAAATAGTACTATTGGGAAGAGTCATGTGACATCCCGTTCTCATGCTTACCCTATCATTTTAAAGAAATAGTACTATTGGGAAGAGTCATGTGACATGGCCTTATTATTTGAGTGTATTAGTCATATGATTGATTGTAGTTTGCAGATAAAGATTTTGGTTGTTAGTATTTGTTGCTAATCTAGTGTATATCGTGTTTTTGCAATCTGACATCTTAATATCTTGGGGCAAATGAGGATCCATAAGTGATGTTTCGATTCACAGTATGATCATAATATGATCTACTAGAGTATTAATAATAATAAAAGATGTGCTTCGTTAGGAGAAGCCCAATCGCATTAGGAAAGCAGAGGTAGTGAGATTCCATAACTCGAATTATACTTAATGACATGTATGGCAGAGCTTTGGATTCTTATTTTGATCAATATGTGGTCTTGAATCATTCCACATTGAATACCTAGTGAGAGGATTTAGACAATAACCTCCCTCTCCTTTATAGCACTGATTTTCCCCTTGGTTATCACTTTTGGTTTGGCCAATGAAAGTTGAGTTTTATGGAAAGGGGATACATTACCTTTAGACAAATTCCCCTTGATTATCTATATTGATGTATATCTAGATGGAAAAATTGAAACATGAATGGGTGGGCCATTCATGGGATCAACTTGATCACATATGAATGGAACAATGAGGTAGGCATGCGATTTTCCAATGCTCACGTGCAAGATTAGATTTAAACTAGACTTAAAGAAACAACCACAAACACTGATATGTGAACTACCATGGATATTCCACTGGAACATATCCTCACAATAGATCTTATAATATTTTGAAATCTTAGTTTATGCAAATTACATTTTTAGATCCCAGATTATTGATTACTAGATTTTTGCTTCAAATAATGAAAATAACTGGAATACAAATATGAAATAGATTAGCAAAATAACACACCATCCACACATATGAAAACACAAGATATATCCCAGGAAACCCAATATGGGAGAAAACCTAGCTATAAGGTGAGGCCTATGCTCTACTCTCTTTTCTTCAAATGAAAATACAAAGAAAGAGGCATCCATTGTGGAGTTGATTTTGATATTGTGGCATGTATGGTTGCTATACAATCTATCCTCCTTTGGTATGCTTTCAAAATATCATTCCTAGATGGTTTGCTAAACTATGGAACAAATACAATGCTAAATAATTGAACCCCTTCTCCTCCTAGTGTCTTAGTACTTAACATAGCTCGATAACCATCTAGTGTTAGGGTTTTGACTTCCTCAACCCTCAATTAGTGATAAGGTTTGGACCTTATAGAATCTTCTAGAAATTTCACACATGGCTAGCCCCAAATTTGTGAGTAATGGGGAGCTAACGTGAAATCCACTCATATCACGGTGGTCAACAAGGTAGGTCAACTTGTGGGAGGCATAAGTTTCACATTCGAGCTCCAACTAAGGTGATTTTGCACCATTGGAAAGGTATCCATGTGTACATCATTGTCAAGGGTGTGTGCACATGTTTCAAACACGGTAACCCCAAAATATGTTATTTAATGTCTCAAAATGGCTCCAAAAGGTTTTGGACCCCAATTTATCAAACTAGAATCTACCACTAAAATGGTCCTGTAAGTTGTTTCCTCCAATTTTTTCCACCCATAAAGTACTAAGATAGATGACAAATTATATGGTGATCTAATGCATATAAAACACAATATTAGGGCTAGTACATATCATTATGTTCATCAAGATTCATGTCAAGTTTTTGTAAGGCTTATGCTTCATATCTTCTAATTAATTTGTGATAACTTTCAATATCAAATTGCATGGGCGTAGAGAATTACACTCATTCATGTCAAATTGGGAGATGAATGCTCTTAGGGTGTCTTGTAACACCCTTGTTTTGAATCTAGATTAGAAATGAATATTTCTATGTATGATGAATGGTTGAAGGCCAAGTGATGTAATATGTAAAAATTGTACATTGAAAAAATAATAAAAGGAAATACACCATTGTAGATGGACAAGGACTAGAGTCATGGGGGGATACGATTTCACAAGAGAAGGGGGATGGAATGGAGGTTTGAGGGAACTCCATATGCCTATAATCATATGCAATTTTCCTAAAACCATTGCCTAATTATCCCCTTTAACTTATTAAATCCAATCATTGAATACATGTAAGTTTTAGAAAAATGGGCGTGCTCGTTTAACCATAGACAATATAGCAATATTGTCACCCAACCATAGGCACAAATTCCACCCCTGAGCACCTTAATCTTGACAGATAGAATAATTTCGGTAGTAGATCAATAACTAGCCAAGGCTAGCGCACCAAGCAAGGATAACCAAAGACCAAACAGAAAGTCAAAACCGATAACCCAAGACAAGATGACTACTGTAGCAGTTGCAGTTCTCCTTCACTCGTGTGCACTTCTTGCACTCCTTATGCAATTGTGAGTGAGTGAGTCACAAATGAGCTATAGCGCCCTTTATTTATACTGCTCCATCTTAAATTACTGGGTTGAATTCTCTTCCTGGGGCTAATAACTCGATATTAATTATTCTAGTAAGCCGACTTGTCTTCTAGGGTTATTATCCAAGGATTTAGGGTTTCTCTTACTTCCCCGAATATTCTAGTCTTGTCAAGTGGAGGTTAATACCTCCCACAACTACCATAATATCAACACTCTCTCCTAGCTAGGGAGGTATTAAAGGCAATGGTCTTGAGCACAAACATACCATTCAACTGGTAGCATCATCATAGCCACACAGGCTATCTCATGATCAAATCACGAGCACCATAATCACTATCCAACTAGATAGTCTCCATGGAAATTAGAACAATGTCATCCAATAGAAAACAACTGTGTCTATTCATAGTAGTATACAACTAATATTCAGTGGTTCACAACCACTCTCATTAGCACACTACTACTAACCAATGACACACAATCACTATTAGTGGATCACATCCACCATAGTAGCATACAACTACTATCCAGAGACATACAGTCTCTACAACAACCATATCATCTGATATCAATCTGTATAAACAATATCATGATATAAACTGAGTCATCTGGGACTTTCTTCCACTAACATCTGTGAGATCTGGAAGAACATCTTCCCTCAGAATGTAAAACATCAACCATGGGCTATCTGGACTATTCTTCCCAAGCATAGAAGAATAATTTTCCATGTTTTTTTAGCCTAGACCATTTACCTAATTGGGCCATTCCTACGACACTAATCATAGTGCAACCTGGACAGAATGAGTCTCATGCCCTGGGGAATTCCTGTCCCTTATTGTTGAACCTGGACCATTCACCTAAATGGGCCATTCCTCAAGCACTAATCATAGTGAAACTTGGAGAGAATGAGTTTTCTCTAAGGAATGACTATCTAGACCATTTCCTAAGGAAATGATTGTCCTACACCAACCTCCAAAACAGAATATTCTTCGAAACTACTCACAATTATGAACTTTGAAAGAATGACTGCCCGACGAGGCAGACCATTCTACTTGACCACTACTCAGAGTGACTTCCAAGAAGAATGATTGTCCTAGACCATTCCCCCACACTAGCCACAAGGGGAATCGTTGTCTATGGTACTTCAACAATCTATCAGACCATTTTCATTATGAAAATGACTGTCTAATCTGAACCATTTTCCAAACTGGAAAATGCATGTCTGTCGGAAATCTCGAACTACTTTCCAGACTAGAAACGAATTGCCCAACCTATAACATTTTCCAAACTGGAAAATGACTGTCCATGAATCAGTAATACATATCAATGCTCCCTCCTAACCCGAGGAGACATATCTTCCCTTTCAGCTAAGGGAGTTATCTCCACGAGCCCCATCTTGTCCCTTCAGTACACAAAATTTATCCTGGAAAAAGGATTTGTCAAAATATATTCTACCTACTTTTCTGTGGAGATATACTGGAGTTTCACTTCTGCTTACTGGAATTTATCATGAATAAAGTAGTATTTTATCTCAATATGTTTCGATCGGTCATGAAACACTGGGTGTTCTGATAGCCTCATACAACTTTGATTGTCACAGTATATTACGGTTGAATTTGGTACATGATCAAATAATCCAGAAATCAACTTCCTGTTGACGGGTGAAAATGAATGCTCGCCAACTGGAAGAGTGGATCCGGTCCGGGGTTGTCTAAATAACCCAAGCTGTTTGGGATGATCCACCCTGAAGGGTTTAGCGGCTCCGTTGGCCGATCTAAGTCCTAGGAAAACGAAAGAAAACTAACTAAAGGAACTAATCTAAATGAAAATAGTAATTAAAGAAAACTAATAAACACATCTGAAATACATATATACAGTGTATTACCTAATATTATGCAGCAATAATTCTATGAATTTAAATGTTAAATTATCAACAGAATTAAATCTTAATCACAAATGTACAATATTTACAGATTACAGATTTAAATGAAAACCTGCAAAAATCATTTGTACACTGTCCTATGACAGCAAAGCTGTTATTTTTGATTTTTATAATCTTTTATAAGAAAGAAATTAAATAAAAACTATCTAAGCTAAGCAACTGAAATAACAATTCTAACTATGAATCTGAACTATATATATATCTATCTAAACTACTTAAATAACACTAATAAATTAACTATTAAATAACAAATAGCTAACTGACCTGAAGTAACGCTTCAGGTTTGTCCTGTATCCAATAGTTGATTTAGCTATTCGGTGGGAGGAAACCCGCACCAGATTATCCACAAGCTTCTCGTAAATAGGAAGAAACAATGCTCTTCAAATATAAATGACAGGACAAACAAGACAAAGAAAAAAACGGCAACAATCTTATAATTTACAAATCATCGCAGTTAGATAAATCCCTGTGCAAGATTTGTACAGAACAGTTCAATTAACGAAGAAGATAAACCTTTATTCATTAAATTGAAACAGAGTAATTGCTGTACTAAAAAGAAATAAGAGACATCGGATATGGACAACACATAAACCAAATCACATCAACATGCAATGAATCATGATAGCTAAAGTAGTCGATAATTGATTGCAAACTGATATGAAAACTTGAAATAAAGGTCTGATATATTGAAAGCTAAAGCTGTTACAAGACATCAACTTTCATCCCAGTCTGTATCATTATAAATCCATAGTCTGGTTCTCCCAACCGTGATGATGATGGGTCCATTACAAAAAATAACAAGTATTTAAAGACCACAGGGTAAAACATCCCCGTGGGAATTATCAACCACTGTTCACAAAAAATCTGGGAATAACCTCCCAAGTCTCTATTCCTGACTAAAGATAACAACCTATAACAAAACTATATCACAAAAGTATCTCCTAAACTACCACAACATATCCAATT
This sequence comes from Picea mariana, assembly GCA_032191745.1. Taxonomy (NCBI): domain Eukaryota; kingdom Viridiplantae; phylum Streptophyta; class Pinopsida; order Pinales; family Pinaceae; genus Picea; species Picea mariana. The sequence continues at coordinate 11,440 of JASDQU010502344.1, forward strand.
GGTCATTGAAATTCATATGCACCTGAAAGTGGACAAGAATAGACAAGTTTAGATAATATTTTATTTATAAAATTAACAAAAAATCTAAATTTTAAGACTAGCTATAGAATCTCACGATTCTATAGCTGGTCTAATTTGAAAACAGAATCGTTTTAAATCCATCCAAAACTAACAGAAATATATTCAAATTATTAAACCAAATCTTTAATCATTAAATCAACACAAAGCAAATCGCTCATGCCAGAAGTAACCAAATCTTTATGCCAATTTGAAACAGACAGAAATCGTGTTTAACCGAATGGTAACAGAGATACATGAAATCTATTCAACACTTGTTATTTCCAATTCGGAGCAGACATAATCGTTTTAAAAATCGAAACCAATGAAATCATTTTCATGAATCAATTTCAATCGACACAAACTGTAACCGATCAAGTAGATTTTTCATGCAATGATTTATGTTGACTTAGCCATTAACAAAATCGTTTTTAAATCCAAAACTAACAGAGTTCTTTTTTCGATTTAATAGATTACATTGTATTTATCAAACCAATCATTGATATTGATGCATTACATACGTAAAGGACCATGCTAGTTCAAGCATACAGAATCATTTCAAAATCATACCATAAGAAATAAATTGAACTAACTCAGAGCCGACACAATCCAACAACAACAAAATCATATCAATCCAAAACATAGCTGTGTCCGAGTTTAGCAATCAAATCTTCTGTACATGATTCATAATGAAATCATTTTGGTAAAATGAAAGTAACAGAATCATTTTGAATCTATCAAAACGAACAGAGCTATTGAAAGCAAATCCAATCGGTGATATTAATTCGAACCAACTCATAAAACAAAATCAATATGGAAATACATACCTGGGCAATAAGAAAATTATTTGATTATGATAACTTTGAATTGACAAAGGTTGTTGCTACTTCGACATTTCTGAAGACAATCGAACCGGTGGTTTTTTGTTTCTTCTCGTAGGCTTGTAGCCTGTCGTTCTCCTTTGACAGCACTGTCACCCGTTCCTCTAACGATTTGATCTTTGATTGCAACAGGGGAACGTCGGTGTAATAACGTTCTAGCCAAGCATTACATTGGGTACATGGTGATTGATTGGGCTTCGTCATCACAGGCGAGGGTTCTTTCAATTTACCAGGGGTTTCATTGTGAAGCTTAATTCCCAGAAATTTAGGATCGTTTTTGAGACATGGAGGTAAGTTAGAGACATAGTCATAGGGTTCCATAGAGCATAGGCCATGAGAATAGGGGTATTCCTCAATCAAGAAATGTTCAATTTTGGAGTCCGAGTCCTCGCTCAACACTATTGGCTTATGGTCAACGTTTGGCTTGGGTTTGTTCCTAGCACATCTCGATATCCATCGGGCATTTTTATTTCCCTTACTGTTGACAGTAGTATCACCTCTGTCTTTCTTCCTCACAGGCCTCTTGATGGCCTTAGTATTGTCTTTATTACACGGGTCAGCCATGGTATCGGGTAGGTCCATGTCGGGGCAATCCGAGGGTTTGATAGGGGGTAGAAGGATATGAAGTGGCACAGTTGGTCCAACCAATGTTTTAGTAACCACAACCTTGTCCACTTGGATAGATTCGGGAGTGGCAAAGCCATTCCTAGATAGGAAGGCTTGCCAATAGTCATCACTAAGGCTTAAATGGTGGACGATAATAACTCTGATCGAGCCGTGATGGAAAAGGCTTCTATCATCCTTCTCACGCTTGAATCTTTTAGACATCTTGTATAGACTACGCAAGAGATAATGTGGCATATTCAGAGGGTAGCCTATAAAATTCATCAATAACTGAAGATGATATAGAAATACCAAGCCATAACGACCTTCGCAGGTCACAAACTGCTTAACAATTGCCAAAAGATCGTGCCACTGTTGACGGGCGAAATTGACTATCCGTCAACTGAGAGAGTGGAACCGGTCCGGGGTTGTCTAATAACCCAAGCCGTTTGGGATGAACCACCCTGACGGGTTTAGCGGCTCCGTTAGCCGATCTAAGGTCCTAAGAAAACCAAAGAGAAAACCAATCTAAGTTAACTAATCTAACTAAAACTAAATAAAACAAAATAAACTAACTAAATAAAACTAACTAAAACTAACTAAATAAAACTAACTAAACTAACTAACAATAAATAAAACTAACTAATCTAACTAATCTAATTAAAACTAACTATTAAACAAACTAACTAATCTACTATTTCTATATATACAAACTACTAACTGAAATATAACTTATTTACAAAATATACAATATCTACAAAATACAAATTTAAATAAAACCTGGAAAAATCATTTGCTTTCTGCCCTAAGACAAAGAAAGATATTTTTGTTGATTTTATGATTTTATGAACAAGAAATAAAACTTACTGAAATTAAACAATCTAATATACTAATTCTATCTATAAATCTAACTAAACTTATATCTAAACTAAAGTACTAATAAATACAGTAAACAAACAAATGACAAGTTGACCTGGAAACGCTCCAAGTTTGCCCTGTGTATGATGACTTCGAAGCTGGTCGGAGGAAGGAAACTCGCACCGGATAATCCAGAAGCTTTTCGTAAATGATAGGCTGCAATGCTCTTTGAGTTTATTTACAGGACAAACAAGACATAAAAGATCATAACAATTATATGATTTATAAATCCCTGCAATAAGGTAAACCTGTTATGCAAAAACTTATACTTAATAATTCAATTGATGAA